>JAULAV010002653.1:0-50000 GCA_030789695.1 Scilla litardierei | reverse complement strand
GCGTAGGTGCTCGACGTTCCAGGTGTGAGTCAGGACTTTGCCTTCCAAATTAGCTAGACGATAGGTTGCGGGTCCGAGGACCTCGGTGACCTTGTAGGGGCCTTTCCATTTAGCCGCTAGCTTCCCTTTGCGGGTGATCTCCAGGCTGAAGGCCACCTTTCTGAGGACCATATCCCCTTGGCGGAAGTTCCTCCCCCTAACCCAGGAGTTGTAGTAGCGGCCTACCTTCTACTTCTGCCGAATGATAGTGGCTAAGGCCTGCTCCCATCGCTCGCCCAAGAGATCCAGACCAAGCTCTAAGACTTCCGTGTTCCTCTCCTCATCGAAATGCTTTATGCGGAGGGACTCCTTGCCCACCTCGACAGGCACCACTGCCTCGGTGCCATATGCGAGCATGAAAGGGGTTTCACCCGTGGCTTGTTTGTGAGTCATCCTGTATGACCAGAGTATCCCTGGGAGTTCCTCTGGCCAGCTCCCTTCAGCGTCTGCCACCTTCTTGCAGAGGGGCTCAATGATGCATTTGTTAGCGGCCTCCGCCATCCCATTGGTTTGAGGGTGTGCCACCGAAGCGAAAAGGATTTTGATCTTCCACTCCGCGCAGAAGTCTTTGAACCCAGCGGAGTCGAATTACTTCCCATTGTCCGTGATGATGGCTCGGGGAATCCCAAACCTGGAGATGATGAAGTTCCACACGAAGCTCTTCGCCTTCTTCCAAGTGATGGAGGCAAGGGGTTCCGCCTCAAACCATTTGGTGAAGTAGTCCACTGCCACGATCAAGTACTTCCTCTGCCCATGAACGAAAGTGAAAGGTCCAAGGATGTCGAGTTCCCATTTCGCGAAAGGTACAGGGCTGACTATCGGCACGAGCTCCGATGGGGGGAAGGGTATGAGCTGAGTTTGGCGAACCTGGCACTCCTGGCACTTTGGACGTATTTAGTAGCGTCATTGACCAAGGTGGGCTAGTAATACCCTTGCCTCAAGATTTTCTGGGCGATCGTCTTGCCCCCGTGGTGATTCCCGCAGATCCCCTCGTGCACCTCCCAGAGGACGTAGTCGGCCTCCCGAGGCCCGAGGCACTTAAGGTAGGGAAGGACGTCCGTCTTCACCAGCGTCTCTTGTACAGCGCCCCTTCGTAGATTACGTACCGGAGCGCCCTTCATTACAGGGACCAGCGCTCATCAAGGTCTGTCGGCACTTCCTCACTGGAGAGATACCAGACGATCAGATCCATCCACGTGGGGTCCTCGTCGATGGCTATGACTTCCTTCTCCTCCGTACCGAGGAACTGGAGGCTCTCCACGTAGATGGCACGACCTAACTCCTTCAGAGAGGAGGAGGCCAGCTTGGATAGGGCATCTGTGCGGGCGTTCTCCGACCACGGTAGATGGATGGTCTCGGCTCGCTTGAACTTGGACAGCTCAGTTTTGGCCATGGCGAAGTAGTTTTGCATCGCCTCTTCGCATGCATCGTAGTCCCCCTGCAACTGGCTGATGACGAGCTTCGAATCGCTGAGGAGGCATACGGTATCTGATCCGAGTTCTCTGGCCAGCCTCAAACCGTTTATGGCGGCCTCATACTCGGCGACGTTGTTGGTGGCCGGAAACTCGAACTGAAGCGTGTACTCGACGACACTTCCCTCCGATGATTGAATTACTATACCGACTCCATTTCCTGCCCGGGTAGCTGATCCGTCTACATGGACTACCCATGTATCCTGGTCCCCTGGGCGGTTGGCAAAAATGTTGTCAGTCGAAAGGAAAGACAAGGGTTGGGGGTTACCGCAGCCGAGACCTCTTCTTCCGTGGGGTTTCTTCCTTCCATGGTACATTCAGTGATGAAGTCTGCAAGGGCCTGCCCTTTTATGGCCATCCGCGGCTTAAATCGAAAGTCGAACTCGCTCAGCTCCACTCCCCAATTCAGCATCCTCCCCATTCGGTCGAACCTCTTGAGGTTCTGTTCGAGTTGGGAGTCAGTGAGGACTAGTATCGTGTGAGCCTGGAAGTAGGGTCGGAGTCTTCGAGTTGAGAGTACAAGGGCATACACGAGCTTCTCTATGGGAGTGTACCATCCCTCTGCGTCCTTCAAAACTCAGCTGGTATAATACATCGGTCTCTGAAAATCCATTGTCCTCCCTGATCAGCACCGATCTCACCGCCTCACCCATACAGGCCAGGTATAGGCTCAGCGACTCCCTCTCTCGTGGTTTGGATAGGAGCAGTGGACTACGGAGGTACTCCTTGAGTTCAGCAAACACTCGGGTGCAGTCCTCGTCCCAAGGCACAGTCTTCCTTTTGTCGGCGGGCTCGGCGATTGCTTTCCTCAGGGTCTTGAAGAAAGGAAGGGACCTCTCCGCCGATTTGGAAAGAAAAGGCCCCAGAGCAGCGATGCGTCCATTCAGTCTCTGTAGCTCTTTGATTGTCGTCAGCTTCCACATGTTGATCAATGCCTCGATCTTGTCGGGGTTAGCCTCAATGCTGCGATTAGTGATCATGAACCCTAGGAACTTACCGGATTTCACCCCGAATGTGCACTTCGTGGAATTAAGCCGGATGTTGTGTTTCTGTAGCCGCTCAAAGGTTTCCCTGAGGCCGGCGATATGATCAGTTGGCCCTCTCGATTTAACCAACATGTCGTCTACGTAGACATCCAAGTTCATCCCTATCTGAGAATCGAACACCTTGTTGACCGTTCTCTGGTATGTCACCCCTACGTTCTTCAAGCCGAAGGGCATCTTCTTGTAACAGAAAGTCCCTCGGTCCGTGGTGAAGGACGTCTTCTCTTCGTCCCGAGGGTCCATCTGGACCTGGTTGTACCCGGAGTAGGCGTCCATGAAGCTGAGCATCTCATAGCCAGATGTGCTGTCCACGAGATGATCGATGCTGGACAGTGGGTAGCTGTCCTTGGGGCAAGCCTTGTTGAGGTCACTTAAATCCACACACATTCGCCACTTCCCGCTGGACTTCTTGACCATCACAATGTTGGACAGCCACTTCGGGTACCAGACTTTCCGGATGAAGCCGGCGTCAAGAAGGCGTTCCAGCTCCTTGGAGGCTGCCCTCCTCTTCTTGCCACCCAGGTTCCGCTTCTTCTGCATGACTGGTTTGAAATTGGGATCGGCGTTCAGTTGGTGCATAATCACTCGGGGATCTACGCGGGCATGTCGTCGGGCGACCATGCGAAGACGTCTAGATTGGCCTCCAAGCACTCGATCAACTCGTCTCTCAAGCCAGGGTTCAGTCCGGACCCGATGGAGATGAATCTTCCTTCAACTTCCGTGACAGGGATTAGCTCTGGCTCCTCCCTAGGAGCAGGCCTCGGTCTGTATCACAAGTCAAATGAGGCCATCGGATCGTCATATCGCTCCGCGTGTTCACCGTTGGTCAGCTGGTAGCAGATTTTTGGCTTTCCTGGGTCTCCCTTAACCTACCCGATCCCCCTTGGGGTCTGGAACCTGACCATCCGATGGAGAGTTGAGACCACCGCACTGACTGCGTTGAGGATCGGGCGACGGATGATCCCATTGTATGCTGATCCGATCCTCAGTGCCACGAACTCCATCGTCAGGGTCACCGAGTCGGGCAGCTCCCTGAGCGTGACATGGAGGCAGATCACCCTGACGATGGGCATGGAGTGACCCGTGAAGCCTATCAAAGGCCCCGAGCACGGCTCCAGGTCTTCGTCTTGCAGCCCCATCCTCTCAAGGGTCAACATGAAGAGGATGTCGCACGAGCTACAGGTATCAACGAGCAGTCGCCTCACTACAGCGATGTCGATGACAGCGAAGAATACGACTGCTTCGTCGGGCCGCGGCTTCTCCCTCGCGACACCCACACCCACCACCCCCCACCAACCGGGAGGGGTGAGGAAGGGTTTTCGGCCTCCACGTCGTAGTCCCCTGCGCGGCCAGTGATCGAGCCCCGGGAGTACACACACCCGGGACAAACGACGTGTAGGCTTGTGTTGAGGTGAACTAGTCGTAACTGAATAGAGAACCAAGCTCACGCTCTCGCGCTATTGCCAGTCTATAGCAACCTAGGATAGGGCCCAATCTCTTGCAAACCCTAGCCTAAGCCACTAGCATTAGGATCGACATCATCGTTCAATCGCCCCACGAGCCCACTCTCATGCAAACTCGAGTTACGATCTAGGTTGTGATAGTTCGTATTCGTCCAATCTCTTGCAAACGAATATTGGTATAGATTTACAATAAAAATCCTAGCTTTGGTCCAATCTCTTGCAAACCAAGTCTAGAGAATCTCGATTATAAATCTAAATCGAATATCTAGGCCTTTCCATCGATTAGAATCCAATCTCTTGCAAACCCCAATCGATGGAAATCCCTAGCTATCCGTAATAAATCGATCACAACCTAACCTCCTAGCAATTCTAGCAATTTAGAAATTCATTCATCACAAATCTGAAATTAGATCCATATGGTTCATCCCCATGTCCTAGAACAACAATCTACTCAAGCATAGCAATAACGATATGAGAATCAATAAAAATCATTGCTTGCATACAAAAAGATAGAAAAACAAAGATTCAAATAACAAGAACAAAATACTTAGCTTTGATGAAGATCTTCAATCCAAATACAAGCTTTTAGATCCAAGAGGGGGCCTAGGGCATGGCCTAACCTCTAAAATAATCACTAATAAAACATTTTGGGAACCCCTTCTAATGATGGCTACAAACCCCTTATATAGCCCCCAAAAAACCCTAGCAAAAGCCCCTAAAATCACCCAAAATAATCGTGACCAAACTGCCCCTGCGCAGCCCAGAAATCGCAACTCTCGCAGCAGGTGGAGCGGCTCACTCGGCCGAGTGACATTGTCACTCAGCCGAGTGACATTGTCACTCGGCCGAGTGACAGACCCTGTAAGAAAATAGTATGTCAGGGGGTCTCAGGGTCTGCCTTCGGAGGTGACTCGGCCGAGCGGCTTTATTCACTCGGCCGAGTGGCTTCATATTCGGCCGAGTGGGGCCTCTTAGATTGTTTGACAGATTCCAGTAACTCTGCCTCTTTCTGGACGAATTTCCCATACCACTCAGGCGAGTGAGCATTGCTACTCGGCCGAGTGGGCTATCGTCACTCGGCCGAGTACACGCTGATTCTCTTATTTGTGCCTGTCCGTTTTGGTCGGCCGAGTGGGCTTTCTTGCTCGACCGAGTGAGTGCTTCACTCGGCCGAGTGGCTTGCTGTAAATGTCCAATCTTCTCCATTTCTCCTCCTCGTCGCTCTTACGGAGTTCCTTCTTCTTCCACCCATCCTCTATCGCTGATAGGTCCTCTGATGAGCCGTGGGCGACACTCCTAAGCGCATGCAAATCCTTTTATGTCAAAATCGCTCCAGATCGCTCCACAGTCCCTGAAATTCGACAAAAACATGAAATCATGAAAATAACTTAATATTGACGAATAATCATGAAAAATGCGATATGGGCGATCAAAACGGCATGCAAACATGCAGAAAAAGGGTGTAAAATATGGAGTGATCAAAATCCCCCAAGCTTATCTCTTACTCGTCCTCGAGGAAGATGAGTATAGAGACGAACTCGGGAAATGAAAACAAAGGAAATGAAATGAAGAAAAAAGAATACGAGGTGGAAGGGGTCGCTAGATTATTCTCTCAGATCTCAAGCCATAAGCCACACATCACGATAACTTGGAAAATACGAATCACATGCTATAAGGATTTCATATCTTACTTAAACATGGTACTTGCAAGATTTTAATAACAACCAAAGGGATTCTCTAAATTCATACAATCAATTCATATCCACATCACGCATTCATAGAATTTAATATACAAATATTGGCGATGCACTTTTCAATCAAGAGTTATAACGGAAGCATGTAAGAATCACACCAAGCATGCAATAGAGAATGGAATAAATCATGGCATTCACATATTTATATCGACTCATAAGAAATCTACATAACTAAAGTATTTTGCTAAGTTTCAGCATTATCAAACTTCTCCATTCATGCACCTCTCCACTCTAATGTCATACTCACTCATTTGGTCAAATGAATTCATCCCCCAAGCTTAGTTTGAGGCATCGCATCTAAAGGAATGTGATAGTGGAAAATGGGATTTTTGCCTTGGGTTTCCAAAGTATTTTGTTTGCTCCAATAATGAGATAGAGAAACATTTTTTTCTTCTTTTTTTTCTTTTTGGATTTTGTAGGAGCTATATGATTTGTATTTTTTTGTTTTTTGGCTCCTTTTTGGCTTTGTGGCTTTTTGGACTTTCTTGGAGCTAACCCCTTTTTTTCTTTTGTAGGCATTTTTTGGAAAATAGATGTGATATAAGTAGCTTTAGGATGTGAACTCAAGTGACATGTAGAGAATAAAAAGATATATGTGGAGAAAGAAATAATGTAACACTCGGTTTACTCTAAGATGTGCACGAACGGTTCAATAAAATAATACTTCAACGAAAACTCATATGCAAGCACGTATATTCTCAATCATTTCAATAAATAGTGAAGACAAGCAGTAAAGAGTACAATCATATTGGGCATGCAACAGCAGGTGAATAAGACAATATGGCAGATGCTTCTGATATACAATTGATGCGTGAATATTGGTGCACTTCCAACAAAAGCATACCAAACAATAATCCATACAATTAGCTTCAATTAATATCATGCATTCATCAAGATAAATATATTTGCAAGCACATGGATAGCATGACTATGAGATACTCTAAGTAGCATGGCATGGAATAATAAGCATCATGATTGTTGCTAAAGCAATAAGAGATATCATCATAAGGAATTCATCTAGCGGAAGAAAAGGAAAGGAATGTAAATAAATAAAAATAAAAGAGAGGAAAAAGAAAAAAGAAAAACAAGCACACAATATGATGCATGAACACACATGAAAGAAAAATAAAATGGTAAATTCAAAAATATGATGCAAAAATTTTGAAAAATTCTAAAAATCCTAAAATAAAGTAAAAAATGTAACTAATGCATATAAATGGCATGGAAATACACTCTCCCAAGCTTAAACTTCACATTGTCCTCAATGTGATCATAATGAAAGAATATGGGGAACAATGATAATAATAAGGGGAATGAATGAAAATTGATGAAATGAATGACATGAAATCCTAATGTAACTACATGCACATGCAATGATGCATGAGAGCACCTTCCCCCAAGCTTATACCAAACAATCCTATTCAAATGACTAGATCAATAAAATCACGATGTTGCTAAGCGTGATCAAGTCAAACAAATAAGAAAGTGAGGTTTCACTTGAAAGAAATGCTCGATGGTGGTGAGCAAAAGGATGTGGCACATTAAAATATGAAGAGGGCAATTAATATATATAATGGGTTTGGGGTGTAAAAATTTTTGTTGCCGTCATATGAGGTGATATTTATTCAATCAAATCTATACGGTCCTCTCGCTGTCAAGAGGATTCGTGTTTATTGAAAGCATAAAATTTCTACACTACTGGATTGATATCACCTATAGCAAAATGCGGATCCAGTATCTTTGCTGGTGCAAGCAATTGCTCCAACTGCTCTTTCCGTGGCTCTGCCAGATGCGTGTGTCCACGGACTCCAACGAACTCCAGTAATGCATCCTCCAGCATTCCCACAAGGACTCCACCTGTACCCTGCAGAGAATAGGATGCATCAGTTCGCTGCAAAAAATTCACCCTCGTAATAAAAATATCCCAATGAGGATCGTCTATAGAAATATATGAAATAAATAATGGTGGACGATACTTCCCTGGAAATAATGCAATATCCTCACGTGCCGTGATAGCTGTCTCCATGGTGTCTTCTCTATGCTGCTCAGGTAAATCTAGATCATAGGTGTGGACCTCATCAAGATGCTCCTCATCATCGTCAGACTCATCCCAGCGCACCTCTTGATCATATTCATATGCATCCATGGGTGCTAACTCCTCGCTCTCCTCCTCGTATACATCCCATTGTACCTTTTGTTTATATGTATGTGTACCCTGCAAAAGGCATGATGAGTCGTCAAAATCTGAATCACAAAAAACATCATACACAGGAGGGGAATCAAATGTAGGAGATGAGGTGGTGAAGAGATCTTCCTGAAAGGGAGCCATAAGCTCTGTGGGATAGTCCTCGGCGTCAATGGAAGGATGAGGTGGCAGCGGAAGCTCAAATGGAGGAGGGTAGTGCTCGGGATCCTCATGAATGGCTATGTCCTCGTCCCGATGCATGACCTCCTCGGCGATAAACTCTGGCTCCGTGTGTAATGCCTCCTCAAAAGCATGCTTTGGCTCCGCGAGGTAAATAACCTCAATGTCTTCTCCATCTGAATCATCTCCATCCATCCACTCATCGTATGGACTGGCTGTATCTGTGGGTGGGAGAGTGATGACGGTGTAACTCGGCTCTGCAGTAACACGTCCCGAGTGTCTCATCGCAGTTCTCTCATCAGAAGTGGCTGCATCTGTGCCTGGTACCATTGTCTCCTCAGAGGTGGAAGCATCGATGTCCTTAGCCTTCCATCTAAGAATCTCATCCACGTACGCATAAAAATGTGTGGTCCATATGATCACAGCCTCAGCAGAAGGTAGAGGTGGATGCGGAAGCTCAACTATCGGTGGGCAAGACTCTGGATTTGTCTGAATGAAGTTACCCTCGTCCCAAAGTGCTGCCTCCGCAATGCAATGCTCTGGCTCCGCATGTGATGCCTCCTCATGAACTATCAATGTAGGCTCTCCTTGGATGGTGATGATGGCTGCTCATGTGTGTCAGCTTGTGGGGATGTATCATGTGGATGGGAATTCTCGCAAGCAATCCGAAAATATAGTCTATCCCCCTCGAGACTGACATGGATGTCCTCTTCAATTGTTCCTGCAGCTGAAATATGGTTCATAACAAAATCTGCAAATCGTAGCTCAAATGCATCACATGTTATAATGCTCTCTGAACCGGTGAACCTCACTGACTCCAAGAGACCCTCCAATAATCTCTGAAATCCGTCCTCCTCTGGCTGCGCTTGTGGCCCAATTTCTGCTTCATCCACTGTCTCTTCGTCCATCCACTCTTCATATGCAACAGCTGTATTGTAGGATGTGGGATCGACGGCGGCACATTCTGGCTCTGGTAATATGGTTGGAGATGCTTCTTGCCCATAAGATGAAGGAACAGAACTGATATCTTTGGGAATCATCGCAGCCTTAAACATGAGCGCATTCATTTCAAGTTACCTCTTCACCCGTTCCAATTGAAGGTCACCCTTTTCAAGGTGTGCATGCATCTCATAAAAAAAATTCTCCCGTCTGAGCACTCTGATCAAAATAGTATTCTCCCATCTGAGCACTCTGATCATAATCTGTAGTCCAAATAGTATAATCCATAACACCTGATCAACAAAGCTAAATACCTGGAGAAAAATATCAGTGGCACAAAAGAATATAGAAATGATAGTAATGGTGGCGGGGGTGAAAATTTCTTTAAATTTTTTTTAGTCTAATCAACCTAATTGTGACAAATTGGCACCCAACGGGAAACACCTCCCCGGCAACGGCGCCAAAAACTTGGTCCATCCAAAATGTAACTCCGAGAACAACCAAGTGTGGCGCAATTTACACGGAGATGAATCCCCAGCAACGGCGCCAAAAACTTGATCGAGCCCCAGGAGTACACACATCCGGGACAAACAACGTGTAGTTTACCGCAAGCACAAGGTCAAGTGGCGAGCGGGTATCGAACATGAGGAGATGGTGTTGGCTCCAATCTATCCTAGGTTGGTTTGACTACGAATGTTTTATTGGTGGAGATGGTTATGGAATGATATAATGGAAATGGTAGTGGACGTCGGTGTCGGTGATAAAGAAGTCAGATAAAGTATCGATTCAAATTTAATACAATAAAAGAGTCTAGAGCTAGGGAATCCGCACTACGGATCGTCATACATCATTGTAAATAGTAAATCTCAATATTACTAGGCTTGTGTTGAGGTGAACTAGTCGTAACTGAATAGAGAACCAAGCTCACGCTCTCGTGCTATTGCCAGTCTATAGCAACCTAGGATAGGGCCCAATCCCTTGCAAACCCTAGCCTAAGCCACTAGCATTAGGATCGACATCATCGTTACATCGCCCCACGAGCCCACTCTCGTGCAAACTCGAGTTACGATCTAGGTTGTGATAGTTCGTATTCGTCCAATCTTTTGCAAACGAATATTGGTATAGATTTACAATAAAAATCCTAGCTTTGGTCCAATCTCTTGCAAACCAAGTCTAGAGAATCTCGATTATAAATCTAAATCGAATATCTAGGCCTTTCCATCGATTAGAATCCAATCTCTTGCAAACCCCAATCGATGGAAATCCCTAGCTATCCGTAATAAATCGATTACAACCTAACCTCCTAGCAATTCTAGCAATTTAGAAATTAATTCATCACAAATCTGAAATTAGATCCACAGGGTTCATCCCCATGTCCTAGAACAACAATCTACTCAAGCATAGCAATAACGATATGAGAATCAATAAAAATCATTGCTTGCATACAAAAAGATAGAAAAACAAAGATTCAAATAACAAGAACAAAATACTTAGCTTTGATGAAGATCTTCAATCCAAATACAAGCTTTTAGATCCAAGAGGGGGCCTAAGGCATGGCCTAACCTCTAAAATAATCACTAATAAAACATTTTGGGAACCCCTTCTAATGATGGCTACAAACCCCTTATATAGCCCCCAAAAAACCCTAGCAAAAGCCCCTAAAATCGCCGAAAAAAATCGTGACCAAACTGCCCCTGCGCAGCCCAGAAATCGCAACTCTCGCAGCAGGCAGAGCGGCTCACTCGGCCGAGTGACATTGTCACTCGGCCGAGTGACAGACCCTGTAAGAAAAAAGTAAGTCAGGGGGTCTCAGGGTCTGCCTTCGGAGGTGACTCGGCCGAGCGGCTTTATTCACTCGGCCGAGTGGCTTTTATACTCGGCCGAGTGGGGCCTCTCAGATTTTCTGACAGATTCCAGTAACTCTGCCTCTTTCTGGACGAATTTCACGTACCACTTGGGCGAGTGAGCATTCCTACTCGGCCGAGTGGGCTATCGTCACTCGGTCGATTACATGCTGATTCTCTTCTTTGTGCGTGTCCGTTTTGGTCGGCCGAGTGGGCTTTCTTGCTTGGCCGAGTGAGTACTCCACTCGGCCGAGTGGCTTGCTGTAAATGCCAAATCTTCTCTGTTTCTCCTCCTCGTCGCTCTTACGGAGTTCCTTCTTCTTTCACCCATCCTCTATCGCTGATAGGTCCTCCGATGAGCCGTGGGCGACACTCCTAAGCGCATGCAAATCCTTTTATCTCAAAATCGCTCCAGATCGCTCCACATTCCCTGAAATTCGATAAAAACAAGAAATATTGAAAAGTAACGCAATATTGTCGAATAATCGTGAAAAACGCGATATGAGCGATCAAAACGGCATGCAAACATGCAGAAAAAGGGTGTAAAATATAGAGTGATTAGCCAGCCTGGGGTCCGTCCGGACAGCCGATTTGAGACACGCGCCGAGCAGTCATGTTTCTCCACTGTCGATCCTGATACGGCCCTGGTGACGACATCGGGGTTGCGGCCCTTTTCGCCGCGATGGGTGAGGCCGCGTCATTGCTAGTGTGGTTGCTTTGCGTGGTCGTGGGTTCGTTTCCCACAGATGGCGCCAGATGTTTACGGGTGTTTTCTCACCACAGAATCATTGACCGATGACTTGACCGTCAATGTGGTCAAGGGGTCGGTTGGGATCCCTTGGTTCCTTCGAACGTTCGCGTCCTTGATGGTGGTCGTGCTGGGCCCCTCTTCGGCTCAGGAAGCGGATCGCTTAGCGGGCTGAGGGTCTTGGTCGCTGGGGTTCGGAGGGGTAGCCTTGGCACCAAGATGAGCACTTCGGCTCAGCCAATCAATTGCCGAGGGGTAGCCTCGGTGCCTTGATTATCTCGGGGTCTCAGTTGGTGGCGGCGCTCGCTGACAGCGAGCGGACTCGTCCTGCTGTGAGGTGTGGCCTTGGTTCCTCTTCTTCCTGGACAGACAAGGAAACTCGTCAGAGGCGCCGGACCTTGGTTCCGGCCAAGTCCCCTCTGATGCCTACGTCAAAACGGATCTGAATAATGCTCGGCGGGATCGGTTCGGCTCGGAAGGAGGTTGGTACACGTATCCTCGGACCGAGCTATATGAAGGAATTTAATGGCGGAAAGCAATGTCAGTTAAAGGAATACCTCCGTTGTTGATATCGGGGATTCGATCCTCTTCTCAGTTGCCTCTGTAGGCCCTTTATAGGGTTTGGCCCACGATTGCCCCAATCCCCGTCCCCTGACCGCTCTCCCCCTCACGCCCTGTAACGGCCGCTTTCCGACCATTCGTATTTTCTACGTGCACGTACCTTTCGTGCGCGTATTTTATTTGACTCTTTCTTGTTTTCGGTATATACGATGTGATATGCCGTTGTGACCGTATGGAAGTGTAGAATTTTATGGTAATTTTTGGGAACGTCTTTCACGGCTCGTTTCCGCGCGAAACGACTTTGAATGGTGGGGGCATTTTAGTCATTTTGACTCGAAACGCCGTTTCCAATTTTACGTAAATTCTTGGTAGGCTTTACACACAATCGGACACAGTAGCCCCGTACTTCTCGTCTCCACGATCGTCTCGGTATTTTCGGATTATTTTTCCGATGCCCGTAGCGAGAATTATCCCCTAATCAATTTTCCTTCCTTAATTAACCTTTGACTTTTTCAAATTCAGATTAATTAGTATCCTAATCAAATCCCCCATTTCTCTCTAACGTAAGAGGGAATCATGCATCAGCCTCTAATGTCACCCTCCTTTATCTCAAACTCCACTCCTTCTATCCCTATCTCTCTCTCCCAATTAACCAAAATCCCAAAGCCAAATAGCAAACTTCATCTCTTTTTAACAACATCCAACCTCAAACCCTATTTCTCACGCATGAACCCATTGAGCCGCCTCCTTGCTTCTCCTCCAGCCGCCGGCAACCACCACCAGCCCCCCAACTCCGGCCACCACCCTCTCCTCCTCCTCCTCCTTCTCCTCCTCCTCTCCAAAGCTCTCAAAAGCCATCTAAAACCACACAAAACACAGCCCAGGCCAGAACTGCGCCTCGCCGGAAAACACCGCCGGCCGGCCACCTCCGGCCACCCCCTCCGATGACCACCACCCCCGATCAACTCCCCTCTGACCCCCCAAGCATCTCCACCTCCCCTTACCCTCTTCCCTCATCTCTATCTCCCTCAAAACGCTTTCAAACACAACCCAAACGACAGTTTTACAGATCTGCGCCACCGCCAGAAAAACTCACGCCCACCGGCCATCCGGCCACCTACGATGACCACCCTACCGCCGTTGGATTCCTATCGAAATCACCTACCAACTGTAATTTTTCTCACGCTCATAGCCCAACTGTAGCTCCCGGAATCCTCGTCGGAACACGTCGCATCCGCTGTTTTTCACAGATCTGGAAGCTGAACTTCGCCGCCCGCGCACGGCCACCTCTGACCACCCCCAGCGACAACTCCACTGCCGTTGGATTCTTCTTGAAGTTCTTTACCCACTGCAAATTCCTGTTTCCGCTGTTCATCTCTGAAATTTCACTGAGACGCGCGACAAAGGACGTGGCGCGAATCTGTCATCCCCGGCTTCTCACGGCCGCCCACCGCCGTGCGCTCACGCCGTCGGCCATCCACCTGGCCGAGCATCTTCCTTTGGTCCCACTTCATCTACCTAAAGCCTCCTTGGACTCTGGGAGTTCACGTGCGTTGCCGCACACACGTACTTTTAGCCAACGTCGTTGTTATCGTGTAGAACCGTTGCACTACTCGCAACGGGAAGGAGATCGCTGTTTAGCTCGCTGATTTCACGTCATCACCCCCCTGTCCAGAGGTACCTCGCTGCGCTACCCGCGGCCGAGGAGTTCCAGACGACGTCGACGTTTCACCGTTCAGACCCGACTTCCGCTTGTTGGACGACATTACGAGGTTAGTTTCCCTAACGAGTAGTAAAACCCACACCGTAGCAAACTGAACCCTAAACTAAAACTGGACAACTACAATTAAATTTACTTTTTCGCATCAGTAAAATGTTGTCACTATAGAAAATCGACCATCGGACAATTTTCTGTGCATATAGGGTAGTGGTCGATTTAGGCTGAACAAGAACACCAAATTGTGACTTTGACAAATAGGGTAGTCCCGATAACCTAGAAACGAACTTAAATAGGAATTTCTAAAATCGCGACCTGACACCGTCACCGTGACTGTTTCAGACGGACTACCGCGGACGCAAGGACTGGACGAGACGCCCCGGACAGACGACACCCTCGCCACCGCAGGCAAGTGTACCCACTTGCGTTTTTGACAGTGCTTTGGTCTTAGATTGCTAGAACTGTTAGACTGTGAATGTATAGAACCGGACGTGAAATGATAGCGTCTGGGACGCCCCTGACAACTTAGACTTGACGACGAAGTCTAAGCTCGACAAACAACAACTTTTGATATTGTAGGGCTATCATGTGTGTGTGTGTGTGCGTGTGGACACCCTAGAATAACAACTCCCTACACTTGTCATGTCGTGTCCTGTTACACAAAAAGCCTGCGGGCGTTTCAGATGCTCTCCATGCGAGAGTGATCCCCGTGACTGTTATACAAAAAGCCTTCGGGCGTTTCGGATGCTTTCCCTAGCGGAAGTGATCCCCGTGATACAAAAAGCCTTCGGGCGTTTCGGATGCTTTCCCTAGCGGAAGTGATCCCCGTGATACAAAAAGCCTTCGGGCGTTTCGGATGCTTTCCCCCGCGAAAGTGATCCCTGTTGCACAAAAAGCCTTCGGGCGTTTCGGATGTTTCCCTAGCGGAAATGATCCCTGTAAATCTTGTCCTGAGTTCCTGGGGTTTGGGGTTGGGTTGAGCGTGCGCACGGCAAGAGGGTCTGATCCCCCTCGAACCGTAAGGCGTGAACCCTTTCGTGTCTCACTTGTCTTGTCTTGTCTTGTCTTGTCCCGTCACGTCCCGACTTGTCTTGACACCTGTAGGTTAGTCCCGTAGTTGGTAGCACACGCTACGACTACTACTTGCTACGCTTTACTTTCCTGCTGTGTTACTTCTGTTTGTTACTCTGTTATAACTCCAGCATGCTAATCAACCAGTAAACCATCTGTTATAACCTCAGCATGCTAATCAACCAGTAAATCGTTGTTTAAAGTTCGGTGCACTTGCAGTAAAGTCTAACCCTTCTTGTAGACTTTACCTGACATACAGTTCCTTTCTCTTGGGTGATGTACGTCAGGTGTTCAGCCAGAGAAACGTGGACGAGGCAGACTCACTGGAGTACGAGGAGCCGAGGACGTCGACCCAGAGTACGTGCTTGACAAGGACCAGACCTTGGGGTCTTTTAGTCGTCACTTTCAGAGGTTACTACTTTCAGTTTGCTTTTAGATAGTTTGTTGCCACGCTTAGGCTTCTTTTTTAGACTTTGTACCTGTTGGATATTATATCTCTAATTTAATGAATGCAAATTCCTTTCCGTACTTTCTGTTGTTACGAACTTTATTAATGCAAGAACCTGAAGTTTTTTTAAAATGGTACCCCTACAGACGCTTATTGGGTCCGAGCTTCGCAGCTCTGGCCTAAGCGGGCCTTAGTCACGCTTCGCCTCCGTTCGTTTTGGGAAGCGGGGCGTGACATGCCCCGCGATCCGCCTTCATGGAGGTGCCTGCGTGCATCGTGGAGGAGTCGATTAATGGCCTCCTTAATGGTCATTAAGGCGCCACGCTTTTAGGGAAATAGTTATCTCCGGTGGGCATGGGCTAATCATGCATATGCCGGGTCGCGGTTGGTCCGACTCCGAGTTCTTTCATGGGCCTCGTCGGTTGGGCCTAATTCCATTCGTGGGCCTCCCTCCCTTGGTTTGGGCTCGGGCCTCTTGCTCTTGGGCTGCCCAGAATAGTAGTATCACAATCCTAGATGATTTCATGTTACATGGAAAACGTGGATTGGTTTTGGTTGATTTTCTTGAAAGTGATCCTCATGTGCTTCAATTTTTAATCATCACACTTACACGATGGTGTAGAACTGTATTATAATTTTCATTGTATTTGACTTGCTTATTATATGAATGTTTACATGCAAGTGTATGTTGTAATTTATAATACTCACTATTTTGCATGTGGTATGAATTTGACTTCTTAAGTACACTTTTGATGATAACAAAAGGGGAAGAATATTTGGGAAAAAGATTTGTGATATTTGTGATATTGTGCATTAATGCTTATATATTGAATATATGAATATTGGTTCAAGGGGGAGCATTAATGAATAATGAATGCATGCATGTGCTTAATGAATATGTGAATATATGTTCAAGGGGGAGCATGAATATAGGGGGAGCATGCTTGTATGTTTGAACATCATTGTGCTATATGCTTGTATGCTTGAACATCATTGTTACATTGTTGCATGATTCCTCCATCGTCACACTTCGCAAACACACTTGTCACGATGTTATTGTCTTGATCGTTATTGTTCAAATCTTATATTGGTTGTCATCATCAAAAGGGGGAGATTGTTGGATACAACGTGTAGTTGGATACAACGATCGATGATTTCGTGTTTGATGATAACAAATGTGTGTGAACGATTTGATGTGTGTGCTAAGTGTTTTCAGGAATGACAAGCTCGCAAATACTCAAAGATGGACTACGTCAAAGTGATGGAGAAATTACAATTCATTTGCAATAAAGACTTGGTCAAAATGATGGAGAAATTGCAATTCATTTGCAATATGGACTTGGTCAAAGATGGAGAGATAAGGAGAGGAACTCAAATCATATCAATGATGATTGATTTAAATCAATCATAGATTAAATCAAATCCCATTACACCTCCTATTCCAATTTCATATCCAATTCAAATCCTATACAAATTCCAAGTCCAATCCAAATCCAAATTTGAATTGCAATGGAGATCAAAATAAATCCCATACAATCCTACAATCAAATCTCAAACTACTAGTTTTATGGGATTTGACTTGAGCCTCATTGATCCCCTCCTACATCTATATAAACCCTCATCTCGAAGAGGTCTTCATGCGGCCAAAACAATAGAGGAGAGCAAAATTAGATTCGGCAAAACCCTAATTCTTCATCATCTAGCCGCAAATAACCAAGGCCAAAAATCCTCCATTGCGCAAAGCTACCATTGCCAATATATTCTCCTAGCCACAAGCTTCAAGCCCAAACTTCCTATCTTCAAATCATCTCCAAGGCTAAAAAGCTTCCTCATCAACATCTCATTGCCGCAACACACTAGTCCTCCAAAGCTCCAAGCCGCAAGTTTTGAATCTCCAAACAAAAGGTTACAAGCCGAAATTGTTGACTTGAATTCCCAAAGGCAAAATTGAGAGAGACATCAACAAATCAAGAGGAGAACAAGCCGCATACAACTACTCAAACAAAGGGGAAGTCCACATGTTTCATTGTTTATTGTATAAGTATTCTTTAAGCATTGATTGCTCTTTCTTTCTTGTAGGTTGAAACAAAAGTCTACAAAATTTTATCAAGAGTAAGGGCCGAAACTTTTGACTTCTCACGCCTTGCTGACCATGCCGCAAATTCTAGCCTGCTGACTGCCGTATGCCCTCACATTGCCTGCTGATTGCCGATCAAGTCTCCTCCAGGCACCAAGCATCTTGCCAACACACCTCAGCCAATGCCGACCTGCCTTGCTCCGCACTCTTGATGTTGTTGATCGAAGAGGAGCTAGCACCAATAGGCTTGTCGACCCAGTAACTGCCATGCCATCCAATGTGCTGACCCAGGAATGGCCTAGTGCCAAAGTTGCTGCCGACCGAACCAAGAAGCTGCCCAACTTGCTGCCGACCCTTGCACAAACCAAGCACTTGCTCAATGCCGACCCTACCAATTGAGGATTGTTGACCGAGATATCTACCTAGCCAAGGAGTGTGCCGACCAATCCAAGCAGCTCACATCATAGCCGACCCGAGGAACATTGCTGCACCATCAGCTGCCTTGCCAACAAGGGGTGCAGACCTTGCACACATCAAGCTTTGCTAGCCGAACCATCAGCTACATCAAGGGGGCTAGCAGCAACTTTAGAGATAGAAGACTACATCCTGTCAAACTTGATCTAATCTGAGCAAATTGACAGAGACGACTACACAGACACAAACTGAGCTTTTCTTAACTCTTAACTCTTTACATTCGTGTATTAGTGTATTGATCTTTGTAGGGGAAACTTTACATACGTGTGACGTTTTTGGGGTCTTGTCTAGTCGGAGCTAGACAAGATGAACTTGACTAGTTGGGACTAGTCAAAAGAGAGCTTATACTAGGATTAGTATTATTTAGCACTTTGGGAGTGGTATGGGAACCGGGTGAGTGTAGAGAGGTGCTCTAGCTACAGGTTGTACCAGTAACATTATTAATCTTGTATTTGCTTTTGGGGCTGGAGTAGGTCGTTGGGACGACCGAACCAGGGTAAATCTGCTGTGCACTTTGTGATTGTTTATATTTACTCTACATCTGATTATAAACTGCCTGTGGTTGCTTGTGTGTTCACGAGAATTTTTAGTAGCCTATTCACTCCCCTCTAGGCTTAGATCCATACCCAACACAAGCCTTCTAAAACCTTTCAGGAAAATTTAGTTTGTAGTGCTTCATATCTGTCGACAGCTTGATGTTGTTATTGGGGATTATGGTGAGCTCGTCTATCCCCATTTGCATAGACTCAACTCTTAGCATTCTGGGTATTGTATATGGTTGCATCTGGTTTCCACAAACGGCGCCAATGATGACATAATGAATGATAACGTACTGGTATGATGACCTGCCTAGACTGAGTTGGGCCTGAGCTAGATGGTCAAGCGATCTACATCTCACACTAATGATTAGAAGTGGAGAGTGATGATCTATTTACAATCCATAAACTATGATCTATGGAACATTATGGAGTCACCGCACATCAAACCAACAACTCTATATAGAATTTACAATCCATCAACTATGATCTATGGAACATTATGGAGTCACCGCACTTCAAACCAACAACTCCATATTCTATATAGACAGTTGAATAGAAAGCATCTACGGTAGTTGATTCAAAGGTGATGAATGCGCTCTTTTGTGATATGGGCACAAATGAATTCAATCATATGTCTATCTCCACTTCACCATATCAAATATGCCATACTCTCAGTGTAGCACACAAATGAACTAATATAGGTAAGCATCAATCTAAAATCAGTGTTCTTATTCACAAATTTGAACTTTCCATGATAAAGGAAAAATATACTATTATTGAAATGTTCACTAACATCGATATAACAAATTCATTGATTGCTATTGTCATAGCACTCCAGATTCAAGCGTTCAAAAACAATTTAGGAAAATTTGGTGGGTAGTGCCTTATGCATGTCGGCAGCTTGATGTTGTTATTCGGGATTATTGTTAGCTCATTTATCCCCATTTGCATAGACTCAACTCTTAGCATTCTAGGTATTGTATACGGTTGCATCTGGTTTCCATAAACGGCATGATGATGTAATGAATGATAACATACTGATACGATGACTTGCTTAGGCTGAGTTGGGCCTGAGCTTAGATGGTCAAGCGATCTGCATGTCACAGCTAATGATTAGAAGTGGAGAGTAATGATCTATTTACAATCCATCAACTATGATCTATGGAACATTATTGAGTCACCGCACATCAAATCGACAACTCCATATTCTATATAGACAGATGAATAGAAAGCATCTACTGTAGTTGATTCAAAGGTGATGAATGTGCTCTTTTGTGATATGGGCACGAACAAATTCAATCATATGTCTATTTCCACTTCACCCTATCAAATATGTCATACTCTCGGGGTAGCACACAAAGGAACTAATAAAGGTAAGCAGCAATCTAAAATCACTGTTCTTATTCACAAATTTGAACTTTCCATGATAAAGGAAAAAGATACTATTATTGAAATGTTCACTAACATCGATACAATAAATTCATTGATTGCTCTTGTCATTGCACTACAGATTCAAGCCTTCTAAAACCTTTTACGAAAATTTGGTTGCTTCATGTCTGTCGGTAGCGCTTCATGTCTGTCGGTAGCTTGATGTTGTTATTCGGGATTATGGTTAGCTCGGTTATCCACTTTTGCATAGACTCAACTCTTAGCATTCTGGGTATTGTATATGGATGCAACTGGTTTCCACAAACGATGCCAATGATGACGTAATGAATGATAACATACTTGTAAGATGACTTAACTAGGCTGAGTTGGGCCTGAGTTAGATGGTCAAGGGATCTGCATGTCACAGCTAACAAGAATGTGCAAGTTGAATTTGGGATAGGAGGCCCAGATTCGACTCATCTGACTCTCAAGTTAGAACTAAAAGAGATGAAGTATATAATCTTTGCTTAAAAGAAAATATATGTACGTTGAATAACTGTTCTTTTGGTTGAAAGTTGAAATGGGAAAGTTTGGAAAGGTTAGAATCTGAGGAGAAAGAAAATGGAGGTTTGTGTTCTTTTGTGTGAAAAGTTGTATGGAAAGTGTGGTTGGGAAAGTAAAGTGTGGTTCACCCAACTTTCTTGTGTTCTTTTGGTAGTAGAAAGTTGGAATGAGAAAATGGAAAGTTGGTGAGTTGGAGGGGGGGAGAGATGGGATAGTGGGACCCACATAATTGTGAAATCCACAACTTTCCCAACAATTCTTGAGGATTAGAAAGAATCCCAAAACCGGTCAATTCATGTGTCACGTCAGCAAACTTTCCTATTTTTTACTTTCAAGCAAAAGAACAAGATTTAGAAAAATTGGGTGGGAAAGTACATGAACAGTGTCAGTTTTCACTTTACTTTTGAAGGAAGTGTTTTATATAGAGATAATCGAAATGCATGTTAGTCATTTAATGTGCTGGGCCTTCCTGGTATGGATCGAGCTCACATGGGTCTTTTGTTGAGTTGGTCTTGTACACCTCCAACGAAGGTGGGCATAGATTCCTTCCTCGTTCGGGTTTTCAGAGTTGAGCGGTTAAACCCTAGAAAACTGTAATTCCGAAACCAAAGGAAAATGAAATGAGGGGAAAACCCATAAATTGCCAAAAATTTCTAATGATGGAGAAGAGAACATAATGAAAAGGTTCCAACTATATACACCCCTACAATAGGGGTGCACATAATGATTACCTGCCAAAATAGGAAAGAAGCACGTGTGAGATAATGTGAAATGATAAATGAATTGATATAATTTCCTATTTAGATAATCCATCATTACATGCACCCCTATCTCTAGGGGTGTATGTAGCAATTCTCAAATGAAAATATCTTTGTCCTGTTTTGAGTACGTGTCTATCAAGCATGAAGAGGAGAAAAATTCAAACTTTTTTAATATTTATGTCTTGTCTGTTTTCTGACCAGCATATTTGGGGTCAGGTGTGTTGAATTCAAGCCGTCGGCGGGGAACACGAGAAATTTAATGGAGATTGGGAGGCCATTCCGTATTCCATCATCAAATCTCCATTCTCCACTTGGTTAGATTTTATTTCATTTATTTATTTTTGCTTGCTGTTGGTCCCCGCTCCAAGAAGCAGCCCAATCCTTTGTCTAATCTTATATATCCCCTGTTCATTTCTTTTGCTCACAAATCTCATCCCACGCTCGGTTCCAGCTGATGTATCATCGCACATCCATGAGGTCAGCCCTCTTCTCTTCTCTTCTAGTTTTATTTTATTTTTCTTGTTATCATATATCATTGTTATAGTTTCCGTTTGCGTATTTTGTTTCTCTACAATCTGTTGCTGGATCGAGCTATATATCTCTGTTTTTTATTAAGAAAAAATCCCTTTAGGTTACCCAGTTTCTGACCTAGTTTATTTGAGAATTATGTTTGCGCAATCCTTCAATTTCTGACATCGATGCAATTGCTGAGATTTTTGGCACATTTTATGCTGCTAATAGTTCCCTTTTTTATATTGAAAAAGATAAAAATAAAAGAAAATGATGTTCTATTGTGGTATGTCATGAAGCTTCACAATAATTAGAAAAGGTGATTCAATTAGATGGATTGATCATTGATTATCCTTTATGTTGAGAGGGAATTCACCGAGATGGATTATAGACAAAAAATGCTTTGCATATTAGCCATGTAGCATGTAAACTTCTATCGTAAAGTCCTGTTGTGTCGGAAACATATTGGATATGTTTGTCGGACACGTTTCTTATGGGTTTTCAAGATCGTCTGGAATCCCGGCAGGTCGGTGTCCGTGTCAGATAGACATATCATATCAGAATGTTGGCACTTACACATGTTCAGGGCATGAGTATGTAGCTAAAACGAACTTGTTTGAGAGGGATGAGTTGAAATAAGCTAAAGAGATAGGTTAAGAAATGCGTCTGTATGAAGTTGGAGTCTACTTGGCATTGAGCATAAAGTATGGAGAACCGATTGAGATGGTTTCGTTCGCTGGTCAGGAGAAACGATGTGATTGTAGGCATATGACTGAAAATTGATGGGAGCTATATTTACATGCAAATTACGCAACTAGCTGAGGGGAAATTTTATATAATCTTAAGTGACATAAGAGCACTATACAGGAGAGTGACTATGAAAAGCATGCATTATATAGATAACTCCTTGAAGTGCCTTAATTGTTTTTTTACTTTTTTTTAAAGGGATGGCTCTCAAACTTGAAAACCCCGGCCTATTTATGATAAATAAAATGAAATTGCAAATTAAACTCGGTAGCCAAGAAGGCTACCAACGGTGGATACAACGGTGGATACAATAAGAGAGAGAGGTGAATATCAAAACATGAAACAAGGGTCAATTGTATGTCCTTGCATATGGGGATGGAGTGCCCACACATTGGCGAAGACAAATACTTGCTGCGGTAGAAGAGAAGGTGGTCTCTGCAGCTATGGAATATGCATTGATCGCACTCAAATCCAAAGCAGCCAAAGCATTGTAGGTGAGACACATTCCCACTTAAGGCGAAGGTTTGAATGTACGTTCCGTGAGCACCAATCCTCCCACTGCCCTAACATGCAAGCATGTCAAGGGGGATAATGAGAGATTTCCATAGGTTGACGGTGCAATCACATTGAAAAAAGAGGTGAACAACGGTCTCTTCGTAGGAATGACAAAGAGTACAAGTAGTGTCAATGGAGATATCCCTCCTATAGAGTTTATCTTTGGTAAGGAGACGATTATTGGGTGCCAATCACAAGTGAATTCTTACTTTCGTTAATGGATCAAGTATCTTACAAATGTAGCAAGAGGAGGTGCACGTAGGCCCATTATAAGAGATAGGTAGAGGGACCTAACCCTTAACTTGATATAGGCCCATAACTTTCATTGACGCTTATCTTCTTGAAGAGGGTGATGCTAGATGAATGAATGGAGTGTCATAAGCTGTGCTAGATCAGAGGCTGTCAGGGGCGGAACCAGGATGAGATGACTGGGAGGGCGATGACGAAATATACAGTATCAGATAAACATATTAAATAAATTCATATATACTATATTGCATCAAATAACATTTAAATACTCATTTAAGTGTATCAAAATATGTCATTGCATTCTCAACATATTAAAATAGAGAACATCTTTTTTCATATCACGAAAATCATTTATAAGTGAATCCATACTAAATTTTCCAGTAATTTCTTTTTTAATATACATAAGCTAACAATCAGACAAGAAATCATCTTCCATCTTATTACGAAGTGTAGTCTTGACTATATTCATCGCTGAAAAAGAATGCTCAGTAGTATCGTGTAGAAACTGAAAGTGTGATAATAAGAGATATCACTCTATACACAAGATGATATATTTTTTACTTTACTACTAATTTTTACCCATCATTGACATAGGTCAGAAATTGTTGTCAATGCTTTAAAAGCTAAAAATTGTCAAACATGATCAAAATGTTGAAATTGTATATATAACTGTATCATATCATATTCTGTAAAGTCTTGTTGGCAAATTTTTTGTATCAATATACAAATATCATTAATTCTGAATGATACACGCATCTCTCTTGGATCTAAAGTTGAACTGAGAATGATCAATTCCGCTATGTTATCATTGAATTTTTGTTTAATTTTTGCAAATGAGAGTCTATCACTGCATTGAAAACACCAACTTTGTAATAATATTCTACTGTAATTTCATTTTGTTAATGACGAGCCATTTCTCCTTTTGCAATATGATGAGTGCTAAAATCTAGTACATGTATACATTGACTGCTTCACAAAAAGTCTCACATTTGTAACCAAATTATTCCATCCATTATCTCTTAACTTTTGAATGAGCATCTTAGTAGATGAAACAAGATGCATTGCATTTAAGTTTTCTTAAGATTGGAGTTATAAAGCTTGACAAAGTAAATTAGAAATCTTTAAAATTTATCTCATAAGATGAAAAATGAAAACCAAGTCAAAATTAGTCATTGTTTCATAAGCTTAATTTGCATCACCCAGTTGAGCAGAATTAGCTCCATCCTCAATAATATTTAATAAAACTTCACATGTTGTACTAAACATCTGTAACAAACTAGAAATAGATTTCAAGTTAAAACTCCGATGGGTATCACCTGTCTTTTGCAGAGAACATATTTGAGAGAACATATTTGATTAAGGCCTTTTCCAATTTGACGCTCATCAATCTTAAATAAATGAGCAATATTTGAAAGCATGTACATCTTTTAGTTGGCCATTACGCTTATGTGATGCACCAAAAATATTGATAATAGAATTTAACTTGATAAAAAACTGATGGATATGGATAATTTCCTTAGATACAGTAACTAATGCCAATTGCAAATAATGAGCAAAACAATGAACACAATAAGCATATGGACATTTATTTGAAACTATAGTTTGCAAATCATCCTATTTTCTACGTATGTTACTTGCACCATCATAACCTTGCCATCAGATAGATTGAACATCAAGATTATAAGGAAAGATCATCGAAAAAATACTTTCTTTCAAAGTTAATGCCGTAGTGTCTTTAACATGAATTAGCACAAACAACGCTCTTGTATGTAACCATCTTTGTTGAAAATCTTAAGAGAATTGACATTTGCACATTTTTAGATTCATCTCGAGCTTCAACTATTAAACAATATTTTGAATCGTCAATTTCTTTGCGAATGTCCTTCCTTACTTTAGTTGTCAAGACATGCAAAAATTTGAATTTGTGTTTTTGGTAATGTATACGATGTATTTCATGGAGCTTTATCCAAAACTGCTGCTACTTTATCATTATAAGAGGCGATAAAACTCAACAATTCTAAAGAGTTTTCACAATTACTTAATGACTTAGACTCATCGTGGCCCTTAAAAGAATATCCTTGAAATGCAAGCCACCAAACTGTTTGAATTGAAGCTTTCAAACGAAATCTATTTTTATGATTCTTGTGATGTGAATTTCTCAAACCTTCTCTAATGTGAGATGGTTGGTTCATAAGGTCTGCACATGCTTTCTCAGCATTTCTATGAGACGAAGTGAGATCTTTTTCAATATTGGCCAAACGTGCATAATTTTTTTCATCTTTTACCTTTTTCTATGATCAAAATCCATTATAAGTGAATGCATTAAATCCAGAAGATCCATTTTGTTTATGAAATAGAAAGTATGATAGACAAAATATAGCATCTATAATAGGAGAGTATTTTAACCAAGATAGAAAAGGGTTAAACCATGATGCTTGAAAACTTCGTCAATGTTTTTTACCTGATGTTGGATACTTAGAAAATTTATACTGATAAGGACCAGCTTTAATATAAGCTTTTCGAACTTTGTTACGCTTCTTGATTAGATACTTTCATATTTGTGGTCGTAATCCCAGATCGCGTTCTAATGTATTGATATCAAATTTGTCATCGATTTCAACTCTTTGAAATTTTGGAGCATGATCCTCAGAGTGCACATAACCATCTATCGCTGGAGTTTCAATACTCTTTCTTTTAAAGAATGAATCGCTTATGTTGACTTTTTTATTTAAAAAATAGAATATAATATAGATAAGATTAAGCTTTTACAGCAACAACGGAATTCTTATAGCCAAGGAACTTGTATAATTTGTAAAATATAAAATAGTTTAATAGACAATATTATATATGCATTAGTAAGCAAGAATAATGGTACCTTAATTAACGCATGCAGAATAATTGACATTTTGGAATTCAATTACCCTTATTTGATGATGCACAATAGCAAAAATTACACTTAAATAACCAATATAGTCAAGCAAAGAAAAGGGAGCTTACGTTATCGAGATTCTAGAACGAAACAGCGCATCGTGGGAGGCAGGACACACCCCATGATCGTCTCTTCGACGACAACGTCCACCGTTCGATGGTGAGGACATTATCAATTCTAAGTTCCTACAACACCTAACAAAGTAACTCTTAATCAAAAATTAAACTCAATGATAAATTAATTAACTACTTTTTAACTTGAAAATCAGAATAATCATATGCTTAATTAGAAGAAAAAAATTGCTTTTTTGAGTTGCATCAAAATTAAAAAAGGAATTTAGGGAGTTGGTCGCTACATGTGTTTGCTGCTGAAGCTGTCAGCCGCCATCCACTCCCCTTCCACCGCCTTCGGAATCCCCCAATGATCGTATCCCAACCCTAATCGGCCGCTCCCATGGATTGCCAGGGTTCTGGCTTTCTGGGGGAGAGGACCAGGCTAAAAGATGGGGGGCATGTGCCACTAGGCACACTACACTAATTTTTTAAAAAATGCTCCCCCCAAAAAAATAATAATATAAGCATGGGTCCTGCCCTTGAGGCTGGCAATCTAACACCTGAATCTAGAAATCCAAATACATGCCACATCATTCCTGGCTAAACGATTAGTATATCCAGATTCTCAACAATATAGAACAATCGTGGAAACTACAGTTCCAATGGTTTGTGGCCAATCCAATGATCATTCCAAAGTCTAGTTGTTTTCCCACTTTCAACATGCACTAAAATAGGTCCACGGAAGGCATTCGCCTGCCAAAAAGGCAATACATGACCTATAGGTGAGGGTTGAGATCAAGCACATGGCGACTTCTATAGTAGTAATAACATATCAATTTAGCTAAAGCTGGGGAGAGGTGTGAGAGAAGGTGCCACCATCGCAATGATGTATTGAAGGAATGAAGGCAAATAATGCCCAAACAGTCTTTGTCCATTTTTAGACGAGCTTTCCGTCAAGTTTATAGAGAACTCAGTTCGGTTTCAATTTCGGTCCTATTAACATATGTTGGTTTTGACAAGTTTCGTAAGTTTCTTTTGATTCGTTTTAAGTTTAAAAAATTTTAGTTTCGACAAGTTTCGTAAGTTTCTTTTGATTCGTTTTAAGGTTCGATTTCAGATTTATTTATATTTTTATGTATATTTATATGAATATGAATTTGTAACAAGTTTTTAAAGCTCAAACCCATTACTAATTCAAACTCAAAACCTAAAAGCATATACCAATCCCAAACCCAAGCCTATTTTTAATCTTTCTTTCTTTGTGTGAACCGCATCACCTAACCCATTTGTCCTCTCTCTCTCTCTCTCAGCAATTCATCCTCGCTCTCGATTGATACACCCTCTCTCGATCCATCTACTGCCAGCGAATGGGAATCAAAAAATCAAAGCAAAAAAAAAAAGATCTCTTGATCTCACCACCTTATCCTTTCCTCTCCTCTTTCTCAATCAGAAAAACAAAAGAAAAGAAAAGGAAGGCTTGGATATGAAGTAAGTCGACGCAAATCAAAGTAAAGCAAATTGAAACAATCAAAGAAAATCTAATGCAACTCATTGTAAATCGAAGCAAATATGATGCAAGTCTGACGCAAATTGAAGCAAATCTAAAGCAAATCGAAGCAAACTGAAGGCTAGTTTCATTTTTTCATTGGTAGTTCCATTTCCACAAATTTGATTTCCAAACTTTCTTTTTAATTAACTTTTTTTTTACTTTTTCACTGCAAGTTTGATTTTTTTAATTTTTCACTGCAATGTATTTTGGTTTTTTTCCATCTTCAATCGTGTTCACCTTTTACAACCTCGGATCTGCTCGAAACTGATCAGTTCCATCAGTTTCAACTAAAATAGTATAGAACTAGATATTGTTTCAAACGAAACCGACCGATACGGAGAACATACTGCCATTTTGTCTTGCCCCATCGAAACCAAAACGAAATGACCAAACCCAAATGTTCCGATAGAAACCTCGTTTCCTTGCTTGATGGCAATTAACCAAGCATGCCCCAACATGCACCTAGGAGACACCTTTTCCTTTCATTTATAATTAAAGGGCAACTTTTAAGGTCAACTTTACTCTATTTAACAAAAAAACTACATTGAACTTATTAATTTTCAAGAAATCCTACCTAACTTTAAAAACACCCTGATTTTTTCTGGATTTTTCAAAAAAAAGTCTATTTTCTTAGCAATTGTTGAAAAGTTCAAAAACCTTCTTTTTTGAAAAAAATAGGGTAGAGTTTAGTTGGTTCTTTGGAAAATATGGGAAAGTTGAGGGGGCGTTGCTTAAATTTCAGTATGTTTTCTTGAAAATGAAAAAAATCAATACGATTTTTTCTAAGTAGTGCAAAGTTGAGGTGGGTTTCATAAAATTTACCCTTAAACAAACTTCTCGAATATAGAAATCGATCCCTTTTCTATCATTTTTGTGGTGATGTTCTGGTTAGAATATTTATGCTAACGATTAAGGCATTTTGAAACTAAAGTATAGAAACAAGAGAAGACACCATGTACCGTAAAATGGAGTAGACAACTGAAACTGTTTAAAATATCATGCTTAATCTCCCACAATATATTCAATTAATTATGATTTATTTGGCAATATTAATTATTGAATTCTTCTCAACATTACCATTGATGTCAATTACTGCATGATGCCGTATAGGTTCATGCACCAAGCTATGGTTATAGTTTCGACATCCTCATGTTTCCAGACAACTGTTTGCATGTCACTGCGTTGGCAGAATGTTTTTTGTTGGAAATTTACTTTTACTAACTCCTAACTTTCTTTAACCTTCCATGGGTTGTATCAGTATAATGATGGGTACTTGATATTTCAAAGTTGTTGGACAAAACATATTCGTTTTATTAGTTGTCATAATCATAAAATTATAAAGAAATGAATTTATTTGTGTTAATCGTTTTGATTCTTCAGACGATTCCCTGGAACATGCCAATGTCGATAGCACCAGGGGAGGGTTTGGTGGCTCCGCTGAGCAGCGACCTTTTCCATGACATACTGAGTCGTCTTGATGGTGCAACCTTGGCAAGGGCCGCATGTGCCTGTGCTGACTTCAGCTCCATATCAAAAGAAGAAGCATTGTGGGAAAATGTTTGTAGATCCCTGTGGCCTTCGACCAACAGAGAAGATGTCAGACGCTTAATTTCCTCTGTAGGTGGATTCAGAAAGTTCTATGCCGACTGCTTTCCCCTTATTGTGAACAAGGATGTCCCTCCAGTCCAGTCAAACGCAGACCTGCCATATCCAGAGGAATGGATTGAAGATTATTACTACGGGGACTTCTATGAATATGAGAACATCTCGCCTTCAGATTTTGTTTCTATTGTGGATGTCAAGTATAAAGACAAACCGGTCTACTCTAATGTCATATGGGGAATTCCCGACTCAGCAAGCTATAATGGTTGGTTTTACAACTGTCCATTTCGAGTTGATCTGCTGACACATTCAAATGGGGATGAGAGTAGTGTTGGTGAGGTCTTTCTCTCGGTTTCTGATGGCCTGCCATCGATTGCATCGATAGAGAGGGAAAGAAAAGACGGGAAGCTGTGGAAGGAGCTGCACGATGGAATCAAGCTGAGTTGGATCATTGTGAATCAGAGATTGAGACAAGCGGCAAATGTTGCCAGTTGGAGTCCGGTTGGTGGACAGAGGCATTGGCCGACTGACAGGGATTTCTTACTAAGATTTGGCTCAATCCTTCCTGCCAAGAACATCTTGCCGTGTCAGGTGGCTGAATGCATCCTCGTTATGAAATTTAGACTCGCTGATGTTGGAAATGGGGAGGGTGGCTCAGTTCCAGCCCTGAAATTGATGGAGTTGAGCATGCAACTGGAAGATATGGCAGAAGCTCATGTGAACGGATGGAACAGCCTGCTCGTTCTCAGAGAAGCGCTGAGCTGCCAGAGAAGTAAAAATTACAGTGAAGTGTTAGAATGTTGCCACTTGTACTTGAAAGTACAGAGCGAACTCAAGGAAGAGAAGATGAGGAGCGAAGGCCGGCTTGATAGACTGTGTATTATCACCGGCATTGCTGCATTTGCTATGGTGTGCTACTGTATTCTGTGATTCACAGCTTGACCACCATTTCTTGTTATGCTTCCTATTTGAGACCTTCAGTGTAGCATTTTTCTAGTTGTGATCCTGCTGTATATCTTGACATTTCATGCTATAATAGTAGAGCATTTCAGGTTGTTCCCGTTCCATTCAGTTTTCGACCTACACGTGGGGCGGGTGAATTCAACTGGGTGAGCTTAAGCGCTTTTCGCTTGTTGATGCATGAAACTACCAAATCGTTGCACTGTTAAGTACACTTGTCGTGTTATTTCAGTTCAGCTATAGTTCACTAAACATGCTAAAGAGACCAACCAACTGGCATTCCCATTATCAGGTTGGAATATGCTTATCATGCACAACAGCAAACATTCAAGATTACAACTTGTAAAATTAAATTATATAGCCTTCAACAGCATGAATTACTTACAGTTGGGCAATATTTGTAAGAGATAATGTGTATCATATATTATATGATATGAGAGGCATCTCCTCATATAGAAGACACAAAAAGTGGGGTGGTACAAGCCAACTTAGGCTTGTATTTGTTGTACGACCCCACTTTTTGTATCTTGGTATATAAGTAGATGACTTCATTGTCATATGATACCCGCGTGTGTGTATTGGATTTAGGGTGCATTCCTAGATGCAGACTAAGGAGGCACCCCCATTTTTCCACAGTTTCCACATTTTTTTGGAAGTTTTGTCATGGGTTTGTTGTTCACTTCATGGATGATCAATATACCAAATTTCAAGGGATTGCAATACTTTTAGCCCACATCCATCCCTTGCAATTTCAACGGTCTAAAAACGTGCCACCATCTGCACCTTGCAACTTCAATAGTCTGAAAATGTGCAGAAAACCCCATGAAGTTGTAAGGGTGGATGTGGGCTCAAAAATTATTCGAATCCCTTGAAATTTGGTATGTTGATCATCCATGAGATGTACAAGAAACCCATGAAAAAAAATTCTAAAAAAATTGTGAGAAATGAGGGAAAAATGGAGGCGTCTCCTTAGATTGCATCTAAGGAGGCACCCTAGATCCCTTTTACACACACTCTCTCTCTCTCATCATTGGAATTGACTGGGTCATTGATTGGGTTATGCATCCGATACGTGTTAACATAACGATGGCTTCATGTGCCCAAATTTAGTCAGTGCAAATTACCCACACATGCAAACATGTCTAACAATTAGGCTAACTTTCAAAAAATTATATTTATTTTTCAACGTGTGCTTAAAATACTACCCTGAAGTTTTAAGATAACAAAAAATTTATTGTATTCAAATTAGTCCTTTAAATTGTTACTGTTAAGGCCAAACCGAGATAGTTGTCAAGTTGACGTGTGTCCTTCGCGCTGAGTTGGAGCTTCGTCAGCGAGTGAAGTGGGACCCTAGGGTTGGAAGAATCTAGGTCGAGTGATGGATGTAGATGATGGTGCGGTGCTCGATCGACCCTTCGACAGCCGCAAGGCTGGGAAGCTCGGAAACGACCCTTGCGAGAGATGGTGGTTCGTCGATCTAAGACACGTTAGGGGGTCGGATATGGGTTCCGACCGAAATCCCCTCCGATGCTTAAGTTAGTTTGAGAACTTAAGTATGAGAGTGAGCTAGAAGCAGCTGAGATCGACCCACTGAGGTTCGCCTCAGATCTGACGTCGCTAGCTCCGTTATGTAAGAAATATCAGCTGAGAAAGTAGAGTTCTATGTCTTAGATCTCGTACCTTGAAGATGGGACACTTTTTTGTAATTATAGGCATTCTGGGTCCTTTTAGTGACGTTAGGGAGATAACAGCCACCCATTATGGGGCCACGATCTTTCCCCATTAATAGGAGTAAATGTTGTACACGTTCCCGCAAAATTACGAGCACGACTTTAATCACACGTTCGAGTGAGGGGAATGCAATGGTCGACTGGCCATTGGGCTTTGACTGAGTCGATATCGGGCTTCTCTTGTGGGGTCCGTGGGCCTTAGTCATCCGTTGGTCGAGTCATCTCGAGTGTCAGCCTAATGATTCAATAATGGCCCCCGTCGCACGACCTCAAAGGGCATGTCCGCTGAAGTCAAGCGAAGTTACATCGCATTAATGGTGCACGTCAGTCGAGAAAATATCACTCAAGTTCCAGGCGCCAAAACGCCCGCCACGTCGATTCAGATGATTTGCCAGTTCGAAATCCAAGATGCTCAGAGCCTTTGGATCTTCAACGCGTGTTTCATCATGCGGTCGTTGTCTCGCCAATATAAGATGGTTCCAGCGACAGAATGCGAATGTATCGTCTTCATTCTCTTTGATTTAGATTTTTCTTACTTCGAAAGAAATGGCTTCATCTTCCGTCCCATCTTCTGAGGGGAGCTTAGTCACCGTCATGCAGAATAATAATGAAGGGGTTATGGAGCCGGGTAAGCTCTCGAATCTGAGGTCCAAAGTCGGGGCCGATCAGGCCCCAGAGCTTCAGAGAAAGTATGTCCGTCTCGATTATCAGATCCGGGCACCAGGAAGGGACGAGAGGATCCATCATCCCGGTAACCGGGAAGTTGGGGTGTATGTCAAAGCCTTCCAATGAGGGCTTCAATTTCACATGCACCCCTTCATGCGGTACTTCTTGTGCACACTGAACATTTCTCTCTGTCAGTTGATGCCGAACGCCATTGGCGTGTTGATGGGCTTTATAGCTCTGTGTGTGATGAAAGGGATTGAACCGTCGCTGAGACTGTTCAACCACTTCTTCTCGATTCCTGCCCTCAAGACTCCGGGTTGGTACTTGATAACGGCTCGTCGAGGCAGGAAACTATTCGACGACCTCCCGACCTCCAGCCTCAAGTGGAAGGAGGAGTTTGTGTTCGTGGTCATTTAGGGATAGGCAAGCTTCTGCACCGGCTGGGGTGCCCCTGATTTGAGCCCCGTCGAGGATAAGCCCCTGACTGGAGAGAAGAAATAAGCTACCGACATACTAACGAGTCTGCCATAGGACATGAGGAAGACAAAGTGGCGATGGTCCGACGACGTGTTGCGTCAGACCTTGTGGACGAAAGGTTGGTTTGATCGTGCCTGCCAACTGTTCGACCTTCGTCCTTTGACTTAACTCGTTTGCTGCTTCTACAGGTATGGACGGCGTGGATTATCAGGTGGATCCTGCATTGAGGGAGGCAGTCGAGGCTACCATCAGAGAGGCCAAGATAAGCATGTTGTCTCCTCGGGTGCCGACATTGAGGAAAAGGACAGCCCAATCATCGGAGGATCAACCCGTTGTTGTTGAGAGGACCGCTCAGGTGGGCCGTCTTCAGCGAAAGAAGAAGGAAAAGGACGCTTCTGAGTTTGAAGTGGTTGCACTCGAGGGGAATAAGAGGAGGTGGCAACTCGTTCTCAACGACACAGAGCCGTCTGGGTCGAATGAAGCCACAGAGCAGGCCTCCTAGCCAGGGAGGGGTGCCCCTCAAGAGGGAGATTCGGGGAAGACTCAGGTCCCTCCAGAGCTTCTTCTACACGAGGAATCATGGCCTTGGGGGGTTTGTTCCCTCCTGTAGAATTGTCTGAAGACATCCCTGATGAATTCAGGCCGATTTTGCTGGAGAGTCGATCTCCCCAGGCCCCATTCGACTGCACCGCAGAGGAGATCGTTTAAATGGAGTTTCCGATGAGAAGAGAAGATCTGATCTCCTTGATTGCGGGACTGTCTCCCGTATTGCTGAAAATGCGACCCTTCCAAGGGACGAGGCTGTCGCGGAGAGGGTCAACTATGAGCGGCTTGCATCGATAACCGTTCATGCCAACATCCAGGTAATTTTTGCTCCAGCCTTCCTCGTAGGTGAGGCAAGCACAGATGCTGACTACTATGCGTTGTTGGCAGGCTCTCGTAGCCACTGCGGCGTTGCGTCGTGCGCTCGCGGCGTGGTGGCCAATCATGAGGTCACCCTGGAGGCCGTTAGGTCGGCCGTGGAAAGATATCAAGTTGAGCTAACTAGACTCAGCCTTCTCTCCGAGACGAAATTGAATCGCCTTGATCGGCTTGATCGTGAGCTTCTGGAGGCTCGTAAGAGGGAGGCGGAGCAAGCTGCTCTATGAGAGCGGGCTGAGAAGGCTCTGTTGGAAGAGCGTGCCTGTGCCGAGGTCATAGCAGAGAGGGCGGTTCAGGAATTCAAGGATTCGTTCCCCGACCTCGACGAGCTATATAGAGAAGGCTATGAGTGATGTCGGTTGGAAATGAAGAACCGATTTCCCGACCTCTCCGCTGAGATCGATCAGATCTCGGTGATTTTTTCGGATCTTGGTGATGACGAGTCGAGCCAAGGCACGGAGGATGCTGCTCCCACCGACGAATTTGCCACCATGGCTGGAGACGATGCATGAGTGAATGCTATGGGGGACCTAGAGTCCACGGACGTGCTGGATAGAGACCAAGGGCCTATCCAGACATTGTAGGATCTCGGAGCTCTTTTTACGTCGGCTTTAGAAATTTTTGAATGTATAGGGGGTGATGTAGATGTAAATGAAAACAATGTTTTGCAATAGGAGTGCAAGAAGAATTGGCCTATATATCCTTGTTTGTTGTTGCATCTCTTTTTTTGTTGTCGCTTATGTCATGTGGTGGTCGTAACGCCTGATGGCCCCTCGATGGGTTAGATGCTGCTTCAGGATGATTGAAGGTAATCCATCGTACCATGTTATAAGTGGACCACTACGTCCCTTGGTGAGGGAGCGATTTTCTCGACTCATGGCTGGCAGTAGGGAGTCGTTCAATGACGAAGGGGTGGACCTTCGACTTATGGCTGACGACGTTTTAGGAGAGCCGTTCAGTAGCGAAGAGGTGGCCCTTCGACTTACGGTTGACGACCTTTAGGAGAGTCATTCAGTGGCGAAGAGGTGGTCCATCAACTTACGGCTGACAACGTTTAGGTTAGGCGTGCAGTGGCGAAGGGATGGACCCTTCGACTTACGACTGACGACCTTTAGGAGAGTCGTCCAGTGGCGAAGGGGTGGCTCTTTTGACTTACGGCTGACGACCTTTAGTAGAGTCGTTCAATGGCGAAGGGGTGGCCCTTCGACTTACGGCTGACGACGTTTTAGGAGAGTCGTTCAGTGGCAAAGGGGTGGCCTCTTCGACTTACGACCGACCACGTTTAGGAGAGTCGTTCAGTGGCGAAGGGGTGGCCCCTTCGACTTACGGCTGACGACCTTTAGGAGAGTCGCTCAGTGGCGAAGGTGTGTCCCTTGACTTACGGCTTACGAACTTTAGGAGAGTCGTTCAGTGGCGAAGGTGTGGCCCTTCGACTTACGGTTGACGACCTTTAGGAGAGTCGTTTAGTGGCGAAGGGGTGGCCCCTTTGACTTATGGCTGACGACCTTTAGAAGAGTCGTTCAGTGGTGAAGGGGTGGCCCCTTCGAATTATGGCTGACGACCTTTAGGAGTAACTCGCACGGATTTCATCAATATGAATTCAGTTTATCCAGGCTTCCCGAGAATCGGATCCTTTTAGTGGGGAGTTTTGATGGGATAGTTTTTGTAGAATTCATGAAGGCTTAAGGAAGCAAAACTTTATTTGATGAAAATGAAATGCTTTATTGAAAGGAAAGATAAAAACAAAAGGCGTACATGTGTTTCCGAATTTCGTCGAAGCTGATTTTGACCCACACCTCTGTAAGGACCCTGGCTATGAGGAAAACACTAGAAGGGGGTTGAATAATGTTTATAAAATTTAAATGATAGTTATACCAATTTAAATTCCTAACCAACGATAAATGCGGAATTATAAATAAGCCCAAATAGAAACAATGCTAACACAAAGTATGTTTCAAGGGTTCAGATTACCCAAGTCAACTCCCAACTTGTTGCCGGTAATCCTACGTCCCTTCCACCCGAATACCACCGGATACTCAAGTTTGAACCCTAACTTGAGGTTTTCTTTAAACCCACTTGTAGTAACCCTACAAGTGAAATCGAAACAAAATTGATGTCCTTGACTCCCACAACTTGGGAGCAAGCAAACCACTCTCACAAATCGAGAGTTAAACTAATATCGAAAGATATGAAATAATGAAATAACAACGCTTACAATCACCTATGCCTTGAAGTAGAACTTGACGGAGCAAGTGTGTTGTGTGTTTAAGTCTCTTCCAAAGAGAGAGAGAAAAGCCCTTCTCTTGTCACCACCAATTGCCTAGAGGATATCACTTTGATTCTAGGTTGGAGAGCAAGAGAGAATAAGATTGGAATTCTTGAGCTTTTGAATTTGAGAGCTTTGAAAAACTTGAAGTTGAAAGCTAGGGTTTTTCAAAAGATGATCAAGAAGATGAGTAACCCCCAATGGGACAGTAGAAGCTCTCTTTATAGGTTCCCCAAAACCCCCAAACAGAATCCCCAAAACCCCCTTTAAAATCCGTGGAGAAAAAGCCAACGGATAGAATTTACATAGTCGACAGTCGACTGGTGAAGAAAATACAGTCGATTGCTGCACTGTGTCAGAGGGTAGGTGAGAATTCAAACGGTAACTTACCACGTAGGACAGTCGACTGATGAAGAAAAGACAGGTGCCTGTAAACCTAATAAGCGACTGTAAATCCTTCTACCGGCGACGGCCGCAACATGGGTAAGCTGAGAAAACTCAGAAAGTTTTGAGAAGACACGACAGTCGACTGATGTGGAACACACAGGCGCCTGTGCCATGGGCATGCGAATGTGAAATCAACATCAATCGACTTTCACTAATACATGAAACTTTCCAGAGAGCAGAGTTTGCAGAGGAATCATCGACAGGCGACTGTTGAAGCATTGACAGTCGACTGTGCCTTGGACATGCGACTGTCAATCCAATATCAGTCGACTGGCCAAATGGAAAAGAAAGTGACCTTTGGACAGGCGAGAGACAGTCGACTGTTTAACAAATCACATGCGCCTGTAGCTTGGACAGGCGCCTGTCTTTTGTTTAGCAGTCGCCTGAATGGAGTTAAAGCTAAAAGCCCAAAAACCAATTGATAAAGTATGTGCATAACAAGCGACTATAGAACAAATCACAGTCGACTGTTTTGAGACAGGCGCTTGTAAAACGTTCAGTAGTCACCTGTTAAAATCCTAAAATGCACATGCTTGAGAAATGTGAATTGGAGTGTAAGGAAATGTGATCTAAAGATTTCCTAGGACAGAAATGAAGATGTGTGTGTGCTCCAACATAGTTCTACTTCTAAGCTACATACTAGAAGAGAATAAAAAGATTACATTTTGTAGAAGCCTCTCTTCTATCCAAAGTATGAGCTTGAAGTCTTCTAGGAGCTTCAATCACCATCTTTAATCATCCAATCCACTTTTCATGCTTTGATTGATCTTTGAGTGACATTCATTGCTAATTGATCTTTATGATATGCTTAGGCAATGGAATGACTGCAAATAGGGGATTAGTCACAAGTATTTATGTTTGCTCATCATTAACACCAAGTAGGGAGAAGTCTAATACTCAACATTCTCCCCCTTTTTGATGATGACAAACAAACATAAACAAAAAGATAAATAATTGTGCTTAATGAAACTTACCCCCTACATAGATGCCAATCAAGTTAGTCAATGTATATAAGGGCATCTATAGATCAATTGAAGCGAGCATGTAAGATATGTAGAATGAAATTATTTTATTTCTTGAAATTTAGGATTTTATAATCCAAGTTCATTATATCTTACTCCCCCTGAATCTAAGTCAACTTCAATCTTAGATTCAAGTTTAGAATTTACTTAGCACATAATTATGATATGTTTATTTCTCTCCCTTATGGCATTATCCAAAAGCGGGAGTAGAATAACAACAACAATAGTGCTAAATAAGTACTAAAACAATCATGAGAGTCTAAAGATATATCTAATGTCCTGCCAAAATATAATCGGAAAAAAATCACCAAGGTGCATCACATTGATATATACCAAAAACTCATAAACACAAGAAATCTTAGTTGACTAAAGGAACGAGAATCCAATATCAACATTTCAAAAATGAGAAAAACGTCTCACATCACATCATGTATACAATAGAGCATACAAAGAGAGACAATTTCACAATGTTCACAGAGTCAATATAAAAAATATTTGAGACACAATGTGAAGCAGCATATGATAAAGTAAAAGCACAGTCATATATATATAGACTCAAAAGATACATGGAGTACAAAAGACAACTTCAAATCCATGTACATCCAAAGTATACTCATCGTATATACAACATCATCCATCAGAGAGTAACTCTATGATGCAGCCAAAAGCATACCAGGAGTACAAAAAAACTAACTCCTAATACTATAACAGCATCCAGAGGTACAAACAGACACACTCAAACCCTAACAAAAAGAAGTCAAATTATGAGTAGAGGCAGAGCAGCATCAGTCAATCTGAATGACAGAGGAGTCCGAAGGGCGGCCAGAGCGACGGAACACCAGTCTGGAAGAGTGACGAGAAGGACACACACGAGCCTCCCGCTTTGATGACGAAGAACCAGCAGCAGTAGGGGTCTCCACATGATCAGGCATAGAAGACTGACCAACGAGAGTAGTAACAGACACAGAGGGCAAAACATCAGTAGATGAGGGCTGGGTGAACTCAGCATGAGGTGCCTGAGTATTAACAGGAGGATGAGGAACAATAGAATGGTGAGCATCCTCGGGAGGAGGGAACAGAGCCTGGAGGGCAGCCGGAACCAGAAATCCGTGATACTGAAACGACTTATAGTTCAGCTTAAGAAGGAGAGAAAGCTTCTGATCCATGTCCGAAACTTTCGTTTCAAGTGAAGAAACTCGCTCATTCAACTGAACAAGGAGAGGTTCATCCGACGGAGCTGAAAGGGAATAAGAGGATGGCTTGGCAACATGTGGAGGAGAGGGTTCAACCTCAGAAGCTGAAGGAAGAGGATCAGCGACTGATATCCCCAGAAACTCGCCAGAGGACGGCGAGGAATGATGACTCTGAGAGCGGGGTGAGGAAGGAGAACCTTGTTTCCTCAACGGTTTGAACCAAGATGTATCAGTTTTGGGGCCATGATCACAGATCGACAGAACGACACGAAAATAGGGCACGATCGAACGAAAAGAGAGATATACCTAATCCGCAACGAACGATGTGGAAGGAGAGAGCCAAACTCTCAATCGAGTGTTCAGGGAGAGAGATCGATGGGTTGGATCATCGAAACAACGAAGGAGGCGAAGAAACGGTTGGAGTTTGAAGTGGAAGATGAGGGAAGTCGAACGGATGAGAAAGAAAAATATCGACGACCTCGCATATATAAGATGGAGTTAAATGAGTCTGATCCGTTGGATCGTCAGATCGACGACTCAGATTGAGTTAACGAACCGCCACTAAAGTGGACAGTCGATTGATGTGAAATCGTCAGTCGATTGACTGAAAAGATAGAGATTGGCTTGGGTTGATAGACAGTCGCCTGTTAAGTAACTCACAGCCACCTGTCGGAGAGATAGTCGACTGTAACTTACGCAACAGTCGTCTGACAGAGGATCAAAAATATGTTGAAGAAATAGAGACATCTGCAGATTAGGACCGGTGCCTGATGAACAACTTGCAGTCGCCTGTCGGATCGACATTCGACTGGAAAAAGTTCATCAGTCGCCTGTGCAAAAAATTCAGACATTAGTAGGAAAAATAGATTTGGGCAGGCGACTGTCGAAGGAACGACAGTCGTCTGTCCTGGTCCAAAAGTGTACAGAGAGGCTGAAATCCAGAGGATTGAGACAACTCACCCTAGGAACTATACTCTATTAATACTCTAATCAAGAAATCATTATCAAAAATATTATAGATTAACATACAAATCACGTATATTAATCAAAACAATCGAAACCATCAAAATCTCAAATATATATTTTAAAAAAATATATGAAAAACATATATCATATCAAAATAAGAGAAGTAAAATGATGATATGAGTTCATGGCATGATATAACATAAAAGTATGAACTCCTACAATTCAGATTCACCCATAATCCCTAATTCTTCACGCAACCTCACAAATGAATCTTCTTTAAGAGGTTTAGTGAAAATGTCGGTGATTTGTTTTTGGATTTCAATGTACTCTAAGATGATGTCCTTCTTAGCTACATGATCATGAATAAAGTGGTGTCTCACATCTATGTGTTTGTTGTGGGAGTGATGTATCGGATTCTTGGAAAGACAAATTGCACTTTGGTTATCAACCATGATAGGACAAGTATCACAATTGACACCATAGTCTTTAAGTGTGTGTCTCATCCAAAGAACTTGTGCACATGTAAGACCCACATCAATATATTCCACTTCAGTCGTGGACAATGATACCGAGTTCTGTTTCTTGGAAAACCAAGAAACGATGGAATTTCCTAGAAAATGGCAAGTGCTACTAGTACTCTTCCTATCGGATTTGCAGCCGGCAAAGTCGTCATCACTATATGAGATTAGCTCATATGTGCTAGATTTAGGGGTAAAGTAACCCATAGTCCAGTGAATGATTGAGGTAACGAAAAATTCGTTTAACTGCAATCAAGTGTGACTCCTTAGGTCTAGCTTGATATCTAGCACAAAGACGTACGGAGAACATAATATCGGGCCTACTAGCAGTTAAGTAAAGTAAGCTACCAATCATACCTCGATATAGACGAACGTCTACATCTTTCCCGTTCTCATCCTTGTATAGATGGCTTGTCGTACTCATGTGAGTCCGTTTGCTTGAAGACGATTCCATCCCGAATCGCTTAATAAGCTCTCTGGTGTACTTTGTTTGATGTATGTAAGTTCCATCCTTATTTGTCGAATTTGTAGTCCAAGGAAGTAGTTGAGTACACCCATATGGCTCATTTCGAATTCATCCTTCATAGACTTAGACAATTCTTGGCAAAGATTAAAGTTAGTAGAACCAAATATTATATCGTCTACATAAACTTGAATTAAGAGGATGTTATTTTCATAATCTTTAATAAAAAGAGTTGAATCAACTTCACCCATTTTAAAACCTAAATCTAAAAGAAAGGTTTTGAGTCGATCATACCAAGCTCTAGGAGCTTGTCTCAACCCATAAGACGCTTTCTTAAGTTTGAAAACATGGTTTGGAAATTTTTTATGAATGAAACCGGGTGGTTGAGAAACATAAACTTCTTCATTAACAATACCATTTAAAAATGCACTTTTAACATCCATTTGAAATAATTTAAAATTTTTATGGGATGCAAAAGATAAAAGCAATCTAATAGCTTCTAATCTAGCTACGGGGCAAATGATTCTTCGAAATCAATACTTTCCTCTTGCCGATAGCCTTGAGCTACTAACCTTGCTTTATTCCTTGTGATGACCTCGTTCACATCGGTCTTGTTCTTAAAAATCCACTTGGTCCCAATCACTTGGTGACCACTTGGAAAAGGAACGAGCTCCTAAACTTTACTTCTCTCAAATTGCATGAGCTCTTCTTCCATTGCAACTATCCAAGAGCTATCTTCACACACTTCTTGGATGTTCTTTGGCTCAATGGTAGAGACAAATGCATAATGAGAGAATTAATCAAATCTTAACCCTGTTCGTACATCCACACCAATATCTTCAATAATTTGGTCATGTGGGTGATTACGGACGGTTGGATAAGCTTTGGGAATCCCTGCATCACTTGGAACATCTTCAACAATTTTATTAATATTGTTAGTCTTAATAATAGAATCATTAATTTTAACATTACTAATGGAATCACATAACACATCTACACTATCAACAACAACATGAGGAATATCAAAATCTTTATAAAATGATACGTGTAGTGATTCCTCGATCGTTGAAGATGTTTTGTTGTATATCTGGTTGGCTTTGCTACGTGTGGAATATCCAACAAAAATTCCTTCATCGGATCTTGGCTCAAATTTATCTAAGTTACCAAAAGTGTTCTTTATAAAACATTTTGAACCAAAAACACGAAAATATTTAACTTGTGGCCTTTTATCATAAAATAATTCAAAACAAGTTTTGTTTGTTTGGGGCCTCACTAGGATCCTATTAAGCACATAACATGCCGTGTGCGCGGCCTCTGACCAAAATTGTAGTTCAAGATGACTATCATGGAGCATGGTACGGGCACACTCTATTAGGGTCCTATTCTTTCTCTCAACAACACCATTTTGTTGTGGTGGGCGAGGAAAAAAAGTTGTGAGTAATCCCATTGTCATCAAAAAACTTGGTGAAAGATTCATTCTCAAATTCTCCTCCATGATCAATACGAATAGTAATAATGGTGGATCATAAGAAATTTTGAATTTTCTTTGCAAATATAGTAAACTCTTCAAAAGCTTCATTCTTATTGGTTAAAAATGAAACCCACGTAAATATAGAGAAGTCATCAACGACAACTAATCCATAATAAGCATTACCTAAAGAGGCGGTTCTAATTGGCCCAAATAAATCTAGATGAAGTAATTCTAGGGGCCTATTAGAAGTTATGCATTCTTTAAGTTTGAAGGATGATTTACTTAGTTTACCTCTTTGACAAGAAACACAAATGTTTTTCTTACTAAAAACAATTTTCGGAAAACCTTTAACAAGATCATGCTTAGCTAACTTATATAAGTGTTTAAAATGAACATGACCAAAACGGTGATGCCATAATAGTTGTTCATTTATATTAGCAACTACGAAATGTTCTATGGTTTTAGGCAAGCTCAAATTATAAATGTTTTTACGCCTAATACCGGTAAATAACATATGTGAATCAATATCTACAATTTTACACATACCCTCTCCAAAGTTAACCTTGTAACCCTTGTCACAAAGTTGACTAATGGAGATAAGGTTATGACATAAGGCACTAACTAAATAAACATTTGTAATAAGTGGGTTGGAAGGATTACCGACTTTGCCTACTCCAATGATGGTTCCCTTTTGATTACCTCCAAAAATGAGCGTTGCACCATCCTTGATGCTAATCACTTCGAAGAGCAATATGGATCTCTCATCATGTGTATATCCGCTATCGAGTATCCATCCTTTCTTTTTAGAGCCAATACGACTTTTATTGCTCTCTTTCTTTTTCTTGGGTACCTACATAATATACCATAAGCTCATGGTATCCATGCTTTGTTGGGTCCAAGGGGATTAGCCCTTTGGAAGCCAAGTCCAAGTGGACTTTTGCTTCCCAACATAATCACCACTATTTATTACATCACTAAAATAGGAGTTAACATAAGCATTCCTATCAATTATGCTAGTGTTCATAGGACCCCAAATTGTGTATGTTTTGGGTGTCCTTTTCCTAGTTGCATGCACATTTGGTTGAGTTCTATATGGTGATGCTTCCTAGGAGCATGAGTTCTAGCATATGAAGATGGATGTGGATAAGCATGAGACATATATGGGTTGTATGCAAAATTAGGAGCATGCATGTTATATGCAACATATGGAGCATGCATAACATGAGGTGGATGAGCATACATGGAAGAATGATGTGTATGAACATATGGACGCATAGGGGCACGTGCATGAGTATTTCTATGTGTGGGTTTGCACGTGTCTGTGGGTGTGGAGCATAAAAAGTGTCATTAGTGTTCACATGTGAAGTAGGAGATTTCCTACGTATATGAGAGTTGGTGTACATATATGCATGACCTTTCTTTTAGTTTCCACCCTTAGTGTGGTTTTTTGCCAAAAGGAAGAGATTGTGAAGTGGTGGCCTTCTTGGTAGGTTTGCTACCAATGTTGTTTTGACACCACTTATGAAAGCACCTGAGGATGGCCTCACAAAATCTATAGTTACACCACTATAGGAGGTGCGAGATTTGGATGCATTTGCTTCCACATAACCAAGTCCAACACGATGTATGGCCGGAAATTAGTTTGCAAGCAATTCATCCAATTGTCCTTTCCCTTTGTTAAATATCTTAACTTGAGAGGACATGAGCTCATATTTCTCCTTAAGAGAAGAGATACTGGTATCCAAGGTGGACACACGTGTTTTGAGCTCGAGCACTTGGATTTTAAGAGAATTATTCTCAATACCCAATTGTGTGTTATGTGAAGCTAGATCAATACTGTCTTTAGGATAAGTTTGATCTAGTTGAGATTTGATGGAATTCACCTCATTTCTCAAGATGTTATTTTGAGAAACCAAAGTGGCTTTATCAAGTGTAAGTGTATCAACAATGGTGTCATTGTTGATAATGCATGTCATGGATGATTTGCTAACATTAGATTTCTTTAAAACATTATATCTAAGCATACGAGATTGATACTTAGAAAATAATTCTTCGTTAGCAATAAGAAGTTCATCCATGGTTACCTCGGGTTCATCGATGTCACTATCACTCTCATCGGAGAGTGGATCTTCTCGAGCCATGAAACACATATGTGCACTCTAAACCTTTTCATCCTCGGATTCACTTGAGGAATCTCCGCTTGAATCATTGAACGTCCCAACAAGTCCTTTCTTCTTATCCTTCTTGTATTTGTCGGACTTGTGGTATTTTGGAGCTTTCCACTTTTCTTTGTTTCTAAGCATTGGGCAATCCTTCTTGATGTGCCTCAGCTTGTTACACTTAAAACAAAGAGATGAGGTATTGTTAGTGGGATCAAATTTATTTTTGGAAGGAAATTTACCTATTTTGGAAGGAAATTTACCTTTGCGAAAGAAGCATTAGAACTTCTTCGCCATTTGTGCCATTTCTTCCAAGTCCATTTCGTTCTCGGATTCTTCACCATCGGAGATGAAGAAGTAGCCTTGAATGCTAACGCTTTCTTCTTGGCCTCCGCTGGGTTCATCATTGCTCCAATCTTTATTCGGTTCTCCCTTCATACTTCGTAAGACATGAGAGTACCGATGAGATTCACCACGGTGTAGTTCTTCAAGTCATTGACATCCTCAATGGCGATTGCTCTTCTTTTCCATTCCGAGGTCATTCCCATGATTATCTTTCTCACCTTTTCTTCTTGGGTGTAGACTTGTCTAAGAGCTTCAAGCTCATTAGGGATGTCGGTGAAGCATCCGTACATCGTTGCAATGTTCTCATTATCCTTCATATGAAACATATCGAAGTTTTGTATTGCAACATATAATTTAGACAACTTTACCTTGTTCGTTCCCTCGTGGGTAATGACTAGATGGTTCCATATTTGATATGCTCTCTTTCATGTGCATATCTTATTGAACTCATCCGGATCCAATGCACAATGAAGAGCGTTCATTGCCTTGGCGTTGTTCACTTCGGTAGACTTCTCGGAGGGAGTCCATTTGTCAAAATCCTCTTCGGAGGGTTCAACATATTCTTTATGGAGGGTTCTCCAAAGAGAAGCACTCCTAAGAAAAGTCTCCATCCGGCATTTTCAATAGCCAAAATTCGTGCCAATGAAACGCGGAGGACGAACCGTTGATTGTCCTTCGAAGATGGTAGACGCACCATCACAGTCGTGATTGTTGAACGAAGGAGGTGGAGAACGTTGTTGTTGTTGGATGCCATAGCTATAAACCAACGCGCTGATACCAATTGTAAGGACCTTGGCTTTGAGGAAAACACTAGAAGGGGGGTTGAATAATGTTTATAAAATTTAAACGATAGTTATACCAATTTAAATTCCTAACCAACAATAAATGCAGAATTATAAATAAATCCAAATAGAAACAATGCTAACACAAAGTATGTTTCAAGGGTTCGGATTACCCAAATCAACTCCCGACGTGTTCCCGGTAATCATACGTCCCTTCCACCCGGATACCACTGGATACTCAAGTTAAAACCCTAACTTGAGGTTTCCTTAAACCCACTTGTAGAAACTCTACAAGTGAAATCGAAACACAATCGATGCCCTTGACTCCCAAAACTTGGAAGCAAGCAAACCACTCTCACAAACCGAGAGTTACACTAATATGAAAGTATGAAATAATGAAATAGCAAGACTTACAATCACCTATGCTTTGAAGTAGAACTTGAAGGAGCAAGTGTATTGTGTGTTGAAGTCTCTTCCAAAGAGAGAGAAAAGCCCTTTCTCTTGTCACCACCAATTTCCTAGAGGATATCACTTTGATTCTAGGTTAGAGAGCAAGAGAGAATAAGATTGGAATTCTTGGGCTTTTGAATTTGAGAGCTTTGAAAAACTTGAAGTTAAAAGATAGGGTTTTTCAAGAGATGATCAAGAAGATGAGTAACCCCTCAATGGAACAGTAGAAGCTCTCTTTATAGGTTCCCCAAAATCCCCAAACAGAATCCCCAAAACCCCCTTTGAAATCTGTGGAGAAAAAAAGCCAACGGATAGAATTTACATAGTCGACAGTCGACTGGTGAAGAAAACACAGTCGATTGCTGCACTGTATCAGAGGGTAAGTGAGAATTCAAACAGTAACTTACCACGTAGGACAGTCGACTGATAAGAAAAGACAGGCGCATGTAAACTTAACAGGCGACTGTAAATCCTTCTATAGGCGACTGGCCGCAACATGGGTAAGCTGAGAAAACTCAGAAAGTTTTGGAAAGACACGACAGTCGACTGATGTGGAACACACAGGCGCATGTGCCATGGGCATGCGAATGTGATACCAACATCAGTCGACTGTCACTAATACATGAAACTTTCCAGAGAGTAGAGTCTGCAGAGGAATTATCGATATGCGACTGTTGAAGCATTAACAGCCGACTGTGCCTTGGACAGGCAACTATCAATCCAACATCAGTCGACTGGCCAAATGGAAAAGAAAGTGATCTTTGGGCAGGAGAGAGACATGCAACTGTTTAACAAATCACATGCGCCTGTAGCTTGGACATGCGCCTGTCTTTTGTACATCAGTCGACTGAATGGAGTTAAAGCTAAAAGCCCAAAAACCAATTGATAAAGTATGTGCATAACAGGCAACTGTAGAACAAATCCCAGTCGACTGTTTTGAGACAGACACTTGTAAAACGTTCAGCAGTCGCCTGTTGAAATCCCAAAATACACATGCTTGAGAAATGTGAATTGGAGTCTAAGGAAATGTGATCTAAGGATTTCCTAGGGCAGAAATGAAGATGTGTGTGTGCTCCAATATAGTTCTACTTCTAAGCTACTTACTAGAAGAGAATAAAAAGATTACATTTTGTAGAAGCATCTCTTCTATCCAAAGTATGAGCTTGAAGTCTTTTAGGAGCTTCAATCACCATCTTTAATCATCCAATCCACTTTTCATGCTTTGATTGATCTTTGAGTGACATCCATTGCTAATTGATCTTCATGATAAGCTTAGGCAATGGATTAACTAGGGGATTAGTCACAAGTATTTATGTTTGCTCATCATTAACACCAAGTAGGGAGAAGTCCAATACTCAACAACCTCTTTATTTGATCCTGAGCTCAGACATATTGCTAGTCGATCACCTTGGTGACAGGTAACTCCGTCATCTTGCCCTTCTACTTCGAGGATCCCTCCTTGCTAGGTTGATCGTTAGCCGGGTTTTTGAGATGTCCTCGCTTGACCAATGCATCGATCTCTTTTTTGAGAGTCCAACAGTCGTTGGTATCGTGCCCATAGTTATTGTGGTACTTGCAGAATTTGAGGTCATCTATCTTCTCATATTTTTCCTTCTTTGCTGTCTCTTGGATCAGCTCTTCTCGTGGGGCATAAGCGAGGACCTCCATCTTAGGAGCGTTCGGTTTCACATAGGTAGGGCGCTCATTGCTTCGAGGGCTCCTCTCTCTGGGTCTCTTGTCTCGAGACTCCTGGCGGGGGGGGGGGGTTCCCAGAGTTGGTTTCTCTAGCCTTGTGTCTCCGCGGCGAGAGGGAGTGCCTTTTGCACTAGTTCCGATTGGTTCCTCTGCTTCTTTGAAGATGGTGAACCGATCCGTTATGTTGTGCATTTCTGCGATGATGTTAGGGGGAAACTGGTGGAGGGCCCTTCGCAGGTGTTTATTTTGGACCGCCTGAGTGAGTGTCGCTATGACAGTCACGTCCGATGTCTCTTCTACATCGATCCTCTCGTCATTGAATCTCTGGACGAAGGTTCGGATGAGTCATTCTCATTCTGTTTGAGCGAGAAGAGGTGGGAGGACGTCTTCTTAGGACATTGGTCCGCGACGAATTGCTTGCAGAACATTTCCACCAATTCATCGAATGACCCGATGCAGCCATGGGGCAACCCTTCATACCAGCCTTCTGCCCTCTTGAATAGGGTAGTGTGGAAGGCTTTACAAAGGTATGGCTCATCGGCCCCGTGAAGTAGCATTACATTCAGATATTTATAAATGTGCGACCACGGGTCGCTTCTCCCATCATAAGATGGTAGGGCAGGGAGTTTGGACTTGGGAAGAGGAGGAATAGAAGTGATATTCTTCCTCAGAAGGGTTCGTCGAATCACGGATTGGACGAGTTGAGATCCTCCCTCTCCGGCTTGCACATAATTGGCTCCAGAAGATCGGTTTGGGATCTCTTCTCTCCTTCCGAATCCACCTGCAGGGTTGAGAGGGTTATAACCCGGGGAGCCCCGTACATTACCTGATCCAGGATGTTGCGGGTTGCTTCCATATAATTGGAGGGGTTGCATTCTCCCTGGAGAACGAAGGCCCAATTGTCGAACCCTATTCTACCGTATTTGTGAGACGTGGGGGTTGCGTTGTGTGGGCTGATCTCCAGTTGATCTGCTCTCGGATCTCCCTGATCTCGGAGGAAGGCCACACCCCTGGTTGGTGTCAGGGTCTGGATGCGGCAACGGCTCATTTAAGAGCGATGGATTCCCCATTTTTTGGCATATCAAGGTTGCCAAAACAACGAGACTCCCGTCGACCTGCTCTGTGAATTGGGTGAATTCCTTTCGGGTTACCTCAGGTTCTTTGGTGGCCTTTGCTAGTTGTTTTGATGGCGATGTAGAGTCTGTGGTATCCTCCACCAGGACGCTATTCTCTTTCTGCTTCTCCTTCGGACCCTCGATCGGTCCAACATTGCTGGGTCCAACTGACATAACTTTTCGATTGCTTCGGGATGTCAAAGCTGGTTAACATTTCCCACAGACGGTGCCAAACTGTTAAGGCCGAAAATGACCTAGACAGTTGTCAAGATGACGTGTGCCCTTCACGCTGAGCTGGAGCCTCGTCAGCAAGGGAAGTGAGACCCTAGGTTGGATGAACCTGGGTCGAGTAATGGATGTAGATGATGGTGCGGTGCTCGATCGACCCTTGGACATCCGATGCGTCGATCGCTCGAGGCTGGGAAGCTCGGAAACGACCCTCACGGAAGATGGCGGTTCGTCGATCTACACCACAGAGACACATTAGGGGGGTCGGATCTGGGTTTCGACCCAAATCCCCTCCGATGCTTAAGTTAATTTGGGAACTTAAGGATGAGAGGGAGCTAGGAGCAGCTGAGATCGACCCATGGAGGTTTGCCTCAGATCTGACGTCGCTAGCTCCGTAATGTAAGAAATATTAGCTGAGAAAGTAGAGTTCTATGTCTTAGATCTCGTACCTTGAAGATGTGACCCTTTTCTGTATTTATAGGCATTCTGGGTCCTTTTAGTGACGTTGGAGAGATAACGGGCACCTATTATGAGCCACGATCTTCCTCCATTAATAGGAGTAAATGGTGTACACGTTCCTGCAAATTACGAGCCCGTCTTTAATCCCACGTTCGAGTGAGGGGAATGCAACGGTCGACTGGCCAATGAGCTTTGATTGAGTTGATATCGGGCTTCTCTTTTGGGG
>JAULAV010002652.1:0-25000 GCA_030789695.1 Scilla litardierei | reverse complement strand
CCTGTTCTATGATCTTCTTCAACTTAGCATCTCCATCTTAAGCAGTCTTGATCCGATCCACAATCGTCGATTGAATCTGCATACACATCAACGACGAAACCTCTCCAGGAAGCATAATCTCAATACCTGACTCACAAAAATCCTGCTGCAACCTCCACTGTGAAGTCAACATCATAACCACTGGAAGTCTGCTCAGCGCATCAGGAACCACATTCAGCTTGCCAGTATGGTACTGCAAATCGATCTCATAATCCGCCATGAGCTCCAACCATCGACGCTGTCACATGTTGAGCTCCTTCTGTGTAAAGATATATTTCAAGCTTTTGTGATCAGTGAATATCTTCACCTTCTCACTCAGCAAGAAATGCCTCCAAATCTTGAGCGCAAATACGACTACAGCCAACTCCAAATCATGAGTCGGGTAGTTCTTCTCATGAGCCTTAAGCTGCCGAGAAGCGTACGTGACCACATGTCCATGCTGATGCAAAACGCATCCGAGACCTTTGACAGAAGCATCGCAAAAAATCTTGAAACCTCCACTCCAATCGGGCATAGCTAGAACAGGTGCAGACGTCAATCTCTCCTTCAGAATAGAAAAAGCCTCCTTACAAGCATCGGACCAAACAAACGGCATATCCTTCATCGTCAGTCTAGTCATCGACTTGGCAATCCGAGAGAAATCCTTGATGAAGCGTCGGTAATATTCTGCTAGCCCAATAAAACTCCTGATCTCAGACGCTGTCTACGGAATCGGCCACTCTCTGATAGCATTGATCTTCTCCGGATCCACGGCTATGCCATCTCCTGACACCACATGTCCAAGAAAGGCAATTCTATCCAGCCAAAACCCACACTTGGAATACTTCGTATATAAACGATGCTTCCTCAAAATCTCCAGAACTGTCCTCAAGTGCTCAGCATGCTCCTCTTCCGACTTCGAATAGATCAGGATGTCGTCAATAAAGATAACGACGAACTTATCTAAGAAGTCGTAAAATATCAGGTTTATCAGATTCATGAAAACTGCGGGTGCGTTGGTCACACCGAAAGACATAACCACGAACTCATAGTGTCCATACTTCGTTCTGAATGATGTCTTCTACACATCTTCCTTCTTCACTCTCAGTTGGTGATATCCGCTCCTGAGATCCAGTTTAGAGAATACCCTCGATCCTCCAAGCTGATCGAAAATGTCGTCTATCTGTGGCAATGGATACTTGTTCTTGATGGTGATGGCATTCAACTATTTATAGTCCACGCACATCCGACACGAACCATCCTTCTTTTTCACCAGCAGAACAAGTGCTCCCCACGGAGACACTCAGATTGATATAACCCTTCTGCAGAAGCTCATCCAACTGTCTACGTAGCTCCTCCAACTCTGCCAGAGCCATATAATATGGTGCTTTCAAAATAGGATGCGCTCCCGGAATAAGATCAATCGAAAACTCAAGATCTCGATCGAGCGGCAGTCCTGAAATCTCCTCGGGGAAGACATCATCGAAATCTCTCACCACAGCTGGTCTACTCACCTCCATTTGCATAGCCACAAGCTCCACCACTGGCTTGGCCTGAAATCTGACAGGCCCAAGCGAACTGCTACCACTACTGAACTTGAAAATCTGATAACCAGGAATCTCAAACACAACCTTTTTCCGTCGGCAGTCGATTGTAGCGAAGAAGCAACTAAGCCAATCCATCCCAAGAACAACATCATAATTGGTAATGTCGTGGACGATAAAATCGACATAAAGCTCGAATCCACAAACTACCAAGGGACAAGATTGACATCCAAGGGACACTGAGATCACATCATTCCCGGTAGAGATATCCCAACTCTTGGAAAGAGGGGAAGTCGTCAGAGAATGCTTGTCCACGAAACTCCGGGATAAGATGCACATGGATGCACCGGAGTCGAAGAGAACCCGAGCAGGACAAGCACAAACAAGAATAACACCTAACAAGCAAACTAGCAATCAAAACCTATCCTAGTAAACAATATCTAATCTAACATGCAAGATCAACTAAAGAAAAGTAAAGACTAGTCTGAGGGTTACCTGCAATAACGCTATCCTCAGCCTCCACCTCTACTGCGGTCATCGTGAAAGCATGCCTCCTAGGCTGAACAGCCTGTTGAAATGCCTGCTTCTGGAGAATGAAAGGCGCTCCATGTCCAGCGTCTACCGGTGCCTTCTGCGGCTGTCTAGTAATCGGACAGTCCTTCACTGAATGCTTAGGGTCGCCACAAAGTAGGCACTGGCCCAAAAATCTCCTGCACTGGTCCTTCACGTGGCCGGTCCTACCACAAAAATGACACATCTTCTGAATAAGCCCACCTGGCCTCTTGAACTGAACGGACTGATTAGGCTTCAACACTGGCCTAACCACAGCTCTGGCATGCTCCATAGACCTCTTTCCAGCACCAGAATACTACCATCTCCTCTGATTGGCAATCAGCTGATAATGACTCTCGAAAAGAGGGATGCAGCTGGCGAACTGTGACTAGAGGTTCTGACGGTCAAATCACTTGAACCCCCTCCGCTTGCGCTTCCAGGGAGAGATGTTTTTCTAACGAAGTGCTTGTGCTTTCACTCTCTCCTGCCTCCTTCTTAATAGGACCTCTCTCCTTCTTGCCTGCCATACTGGACCGGGCTTTCTCCCTCTTTCTTAGCCTAGGAGTGCTCCACCAATGCCTTCTCGAGCAAGAAATTCATCTCTTGGAAGCTATCAACAACTTCTCGTACGAATCTAAGTCCGAAGAGGACATCAGACTCTGCAGCTCCAAAGATAAACCCTGCAAGAATCTCTGAGCTCGATCTTCAGCGGTCTCCACCATGTTCGGCACAAAAAGCGACACAATCTAGTAAACTCCTGGTGGTACTGATCCACTGTCAGATTCCTCTGCTTCAAATTAATAAACTGCTGCATCAGCTTCCTCCTCGCAGCTTGAGGGAAATACTCCTCATCAAACCTTGCCTTGAAAGTGGCCCAGGGGATAGGCCTCACCAGCATCTACTCCTCTGACTCCCACCAGCTACGAGCATTATCCTTCAGTTGCTTCTTCACCAAGTCAACCCATCCAGCAGGGTTAACCTTTGAGAGAAGCAGATTATCCTCCGTGTTCTTCATCCACTCGTCCGCAGCTAATGGTCCTTCTGACCCAGTGAAATATGTCGGGCCCAGCTCCCGAAACTGCTTTGCTCCCGGCTCAAAGCTAGGGGCATTCTGAAGCATCCCCTGCTGAACCTGCATCATCTGATGCATCATCCTCATCATCTCAGCCGTGGTGGGTTCTCTATCAGCATCCTCACCGTGTCCTGCTCCACCACCAGCTGCAGATCCACTACCAGCTCGGGCGATGCGTCTCCTCGCCATCTAAGACAAGGAAAAGTTCAGATTAGACTCAATTCATGACTTGAATGTTCCGAATATTTAAATGGATGTTGTTATCATTATTGTTATTCCGATATTTCGTAGATGCAAAAAGGACCTGCATGGGTCACCAACAAAACCTGTCACGCCCCGCTTCCCTAATATGGAAGGCGAGACGTGATGAGGTCTGCTCAGTCGTGGAGCTGTGAAGCTGCAGTCTGATAAGCATATGTAAATAAAACGAATAGCAGTAGGTCCTTTGCATTGTGACGAAACAACAACAATGATAATAAAGTAGACAAAAGAACATCCACCAACAATCATCCAGCAATTATTCCAACATCACAAAAAGAGTCACAAAGTACCAAGACTGAACAATAGGCCTAAAGCATGGCCGAACAAAAGTAAAGAAAGTCAGGTGCTACACACCGAAAGCTAACTGCAACTATTGAAAGTGACAACTAAAAAGACTCCAGGTGAGTCTAGGACTAGTCACCAGTGTCCTCGACCTCGGTCTCTGCAGGTACCTCAAACTCAGCGTCCATGAACTGCTCGTCTTCAGCGGCTAACTCTAACTCAGAACCTGACATGTGACACCCAAAGAGAAAAGGGCACATGTCATCAAAAGTCTCCCAAAATAAAGTGGAGGACTTGTGTGCAATGATACAAATAAAAGAAAGGCGTCTAGCAGTTCTAATATAATGAAATGACATGACAATTAAGGTATGCAACAATGTAAGATGACATGATGACATGCATGCATGTCGTAGCAGAACTACAAAAAACACCATTCACGGACATTAACATTTCACATTGTGCACATGGTTTACTCCTTACAGCTGAAGGAGCGGATCAATCATCCTTCTACGCTACGTGACAGCTTAACCCTACCCCTCCACGTGTATCGAGCCTTGGTTTCCCAAGCACGTGAGCTCGCTTATAGATCACGAGTCCAGGAAGTGTTTTTCAATATGGACTGGCACCGATCTTCTGGATCACGAGCCAGGAAGTGTTTTTGGCATAGGGTTGTTCCCGCAAAGAAGGTGCCTAGCCTCAATCATTACAATAAGTGTAGCATGTGCTACGCAATCATGATGAAACATTGAATGCATGAAATGATATGGCAATGAGTAGTTAAATTGCGTACCGTTAATTGAAATTAAACATGGTATGGCAACATGAATGCAAGCATGAAAAAGGTGTCGGATCAAGCTTCATTGTCAAGCTAGATCAAGTAGGGTGTCGGATCTAGTTTCGTTGTCAAACTAGGTCAAATAGGGGTGTCTAGGCGACTATCATTTCACCGCCTAGTCTCTTTTACACTACTAAACAAAATGGCCTAAGACGTGGCCTGAACAGAAAACTGGCAAGTATCACTTGCCTGTTCCTGGTGGTATCAGTTGCCGTGTGTTCGTCTAGACGGATACTACGTGTCGGTACTTTCGGTTCTCTGTTTTGGTTAAACAAATTACCGAATTAGATTTTTCGGGAATAAACATAACATTAAAGTAATCTCTAAAGTGGGTTCGTCTAATTTTATCGGGTTCTCCACTAGTGTAACGTTTACGTTGTGTTACGCTAACATGGTACGCCTCATTTTATTCTAGTTTTATTACCCTAACATCATTTACAATCAACACATGCTGAAATAAACATAAACATTTAAATAACACTAATTACCAATTAACTAACATTAACTAAGTAAATCACATGGTTTATCATGGTATTAACATTTCTACCTACTAGCAGTAACTTTGACCAAGGGGGTAATAACTAACAGGTTGTAATATATCACTACATTATTTAATACACAACCCTAACCTGCTCTCTCTCATTTGGCTGACATTTCTTAACCTTTCCCCCAATCTTTAATAATACATCTTCTCTCCATTCTTTATTATAACACTAAAGGCTGTCACCCCTCTTTTCTAATCTTTAATTCTTTCTACTGTCAACTATCCCTTCCCTTTCTTTATAATTATCAAGGCTGTCCCCTTAAGTTTATTATTAAACATATTAAAACTATCTCTTCTCTCTTTCTAATCCACATGGGCTGTCTTCTTATCTTTTTCTATCTCTCTAACTTCCTCTCTCTCTCTCTCTGTTATTCTTTCTCAGTCTGTCCTATTAACTTTATTTTTTTAAAATGTTTCAAAGTTGTATCAGCAAGCAAACGCAACCAAGGGAAGGGTTCGGAACTCACGTCGCACGGGGAGGAGGGCAGACCGGCTACGGCTCCTGGCGGCTCCGGCGGTGCACTTGGGTGGCGCACGACGGATTCCGACACTGGAGGGGCAGCAGATTCCGGCGGTTGGCGACGCTTCAGACGAGCAGCGGCGCGTCTTTAGGCGAGGGTGAGGAGGGTGGAGGCCGGCCTAGGGAAGAGGGAGGAGGAAGATGGGAGAAGAAGATGAAGTTTGGATTTGATTTTGTAAGAATCTGAAATTGATTTTCAGATCTCCTCTCTTTGCTGTTAGATCTAATTTCTATTTTGAAATTTGAGTTTTCAGATTTGGGGGTGTGTTGTTTGAGGGGCTGATTTGGATTTGGTGATTTAGTCGGCTGATTTTGGCTTGGAGAATTTGCAGGGGAAGAGGAAGGTTTGCTGGTTGATTTGGGAAGTGGTTTGTAGGATGGTTTAGTATGGGACTGATTTGGTTTGGAAAATTGGTTTTATTTTTGAATCTGGAATTGGTTTTCAGATTGGGTTTTGATTTTTGGGAGTGGGGCTGATTTGATTTTGGGATTGATTTGGAGAATCGGTTGCTGGTTGAATTTGTCTGCAGGGATTTGTTTTGCATGAGGAAGGAGGAAGAAGACTGTTGGCGGTTCCTCCTCTGCTGTTGTTGGGTTACTGTTATAATAACAGAGGGGAAAACACATTGACGGGAGAGTTAGCTGGAGGTGGGGGAAAATTCAATTCAGTGTCGGATCTGAATTGTCCAAAGGTGGAATCAATAAGGTAGGTTAATTAGCAACTTAATTAAGGTTAAATTTAATCAATACTTGATTTGGGATAATCTAATTAGGGTAATTTAATTAGGGTTATTAAATTAGGGTTAAAGTTAATTAATCGCGCAATGGTAAAATATTAAGAGATAGACGTGCTCGCGTCGATGCACAAAAGAATTCGCGCACAAAAATATCCGGATGATCAAAACAAAAATATGGGCACACACACCAATACGCCTAGAAAAATACCGGCCGTTATAGAGACCCATGTCTCCAGTAGTGCCATATGATCTAGAAGTAATGACCAAGCATACCACACAAGTAGAGCGGGGGGTTATTAACGGTCGATGCATCAGGAACCCTTTACCTGAGGCGAGCGAGGACCCACGCTCTTGCTCACAGTGAAGGAGGGGCTATATGGTTGATCCCAATACACAATGTTAAGTGTATATTTTGCATATTACATCTCTTCATCCATGCATTTTTCATGTCTCATTCCCATTTTCCATGCATATTCTTCTTATTTTTTGTTCATATCACTCTTGGGGAGCATATTGTATATTTCAGGGATGAATGCGCTCACAACAATACAAAGGAATGATGAGAGAAGGGAGAAAAGGTGACGAAGATCAGAGATGGAAAGAAGAAGAGAAGGGTCAAATACAGGACGAAACGGACGTGCGTGTCAATGCAGGGCCATGCAAGCATGTCATCTTCAAGGAAAAAGAAGAGCCTTCAGCGACATGGCCATGCAGCCATCTGCATGCCTTATCAAATTTGCACAGGGTGAAGAAGATTGAAGAAACAACTGACATGGATGTGCAGCCACTTGGCACAGCCATACAAAGTTTCGTAAGCTAGAGCTAGTGAAGAATCAATATGGCTGTGTAGCTACATGGCACCGTCGTGCTCAATTTTCGGAGTGATGAAACCCTAGAATGCTTGGCGGTGCACGGCCATAGAGTTTGGCGACACAGCCGTTCACCCGCTAATTTTGAGTTTCGAACCCGATTTGCTGCTAGGTTTTGGGGAAATATATAAGGAATTTCTGTAATCGTTTTAGGGAGACTATTCCTAGGTTATGTTCTACATTTTTGGTCGGCTACTCCTGTAAATATTGTAAGACTTTTTATTGTTTTTCTTTAATTGGAAGGTAGATTTTTAATATTCAATATTGTTGCTTTTCTTTCTGTTCTCTATTTTATTATTGTAATGCATCTTTATGTGAATGATCTTATTGTTATTACTATGATTAGTGAGTAGTTCTTTTATCTAGGGCGAAGTTGAACCCCGATGAATGTTATTTGTATGGGTTGATTGCATAAAATATCAGTCTAATGGGTCATTGCCAGGGTATGGCTCTGGAAGTGTTTTGATATAAATTTAATCATTAGATTACTACACAATGATAATCACTGACGAGAAATCGGGGTTTTGGTTTGATGCCTCCAATGATGGGTTGATTTTTTATAATAAGGTTACGACGAGACATCGGGCCTTGGTTATTAGAACAACTAAAATTGGGGCTACCGATGAGACATCGGAGTCGTGATAGAGATCCAGACTATAATACGAGTTCTCCCTCATAGCTAGATAGGGAGAGATCAAGGATTTAGATTCAACCATCATCGATAGCTTTAATCCAATAAATTAAGAAGCTAGATCAACCATATATCTAATTTGCAATAGTATGGATACATAGCCCTAGTTCACCTATCTGTAGGTCCTACTCCTCTGCCGATGAAGCGCCACATCATCGGAGGCGTCCTTGTCGGCACCACCTTATTATGTGAGGAATTTACCCGTCAACAGATTGTGTATGTACCATCTGCAAATATCTTTTGCAAGGCTTGGACTATGCTGTCAAGCCTTTCTTTCCATGGAGTTTACCTTGTTTTTTCTCATGTGTGGGCATTTTTATTTTAATTGCAACAATCCATAGAGCTGCTTGGGGAACATCCACGGTTCCTTCTATTAAAGCCTAGTGTCACACACTGGGGAAACAACCACTATACGCAGGCTCCCCAGTGCTGAAAGAGACGATAAGGTCTAATCTAACGCCCCTCTCTTTGATCTAATTGGTAACGTTCCAAAGGATACATGGCACATCAGCCATTCTATGATAAAAAATGGCAAGAAGGCATTATGCTTAAGAAAATTACAGGTTGTGTTTAAAGGCCAGACTGATAGGGTCACAAATATGGCACATAAGTAGTGATTGATCTATTTGCTTCAGCCATTGCAATCACAGTTGTTATTGAAGAAATTATATGATTGGAGAAAAAGATAGAAAAGAAACCAATAATATTTTCATTTCTCTTGATGTGTTTAAATATACAAATCATCAAGGGTATAATAGTAATCTACAGGACGATATGAATCCTGGTTGTTTGGAAACTAATAAATGTGGATTTTTACAAGACGTGGTTTGTTGTATCGGGACACAATCAGCATTGAATGCTATTGATGTCATCCCGGTCTTGGGGGGATTTGGTCTAATTTCCTTATATTCTTTACAATATGTGGTACGTTGTATTAGGACACAATCAGCAATGAATGCCTTTGATGTGATCCAGGTTTTGGAGGGATTTGGTCTACTTTTCTTATATTCTTTACAACTTGTGGTACGTTGTCTCAGGACATAATCAGCAATGAATACCTTTGATGTGATCCCGGGTTTGGGGGGATTTGGTCTACTTTCCTTATACGCCCCCCAAACTGATCGGTAGAGATGACGAACAGTTTGACCTGTAGAAGTTCAAAATGATCCGCTGGGAGACTCTTGGTAAAGATGTCTGCAGGGTTATCTTCGGTAGATATGGGTCGCACTTGAATATTGCCCAATGTAGTTTGCTCTCTGATTAAGTGGTAGTCGACTGTGAAGTGTTTGGTTCTGGAGTGAAACACTAGATTGAAGGATATGGAGATAGTCGATTTGTTATCACACCAGATAAGCGACTTTATCTTGGAGAGGAACATGTAGATCGGACAGTAGAGGTTGTTGCCAGATAATATCTTTAGCAGTAAGAGAAAGAGACCGGTATTTAGACTCCATCGAGCTGTGGGAAATGGATGGTTACTTCTTAGTGCTCCATGTGATTGGGTTCTTGTCAAGAAAGACACAGAACCCATTGATAGATCATCGACAAGTGAAAGAGGGCTCGGACATAGAAGAATGCCATGAGTTGGTGTGCCTTGAAGATATCGAAGGATTCACATTGTAGTAATGAGATGTGAAGCACGCAGTGTATAGAGGAATTGACACACAAATTAACGATGAACGATATGTTGGGTTGGGTCAATGTAACATATTGTAGGGCACCGACCAAACTGCGATAGTAGGAGCCATCATCGAGAAGAGGATCCGAGTTGCTGAGAGGTCGCTTTGAAGTAGCGAGAGTTCGACTCGGCTTACAGTTGGAGAGGCCAGCCTTCTAAAGGAGTTCCTTTGTGTATTTGGATTGGTGGATGAAGCAGCCCTACGAGCCACGTTGGATCTCTAGCCCTAAGAAGTAAGATATGCCACCGAGATCTTTCAACGCAAATTCTCGTGCCAGCTCCCCAATAACTTGTCGAACAAAACTGGGGAAAGATCCCGTGATGAGGATGTTGTCGACATAAAGAAGAATGACTGTCTTCTGGTTGCCGTTGGTTCGGATGAATAGCGAGGAGTTGGCAGTGCTATGGAGAAATCTGAGGGCTCGGAGGAATTGGGAGAAGTGAGCATACCAATGCCGAGGTGCATGCTCGAGGTCATACAAGGCTTTCTGAAGCTTGTAGACATGGTATGGGAGAGAGCGATCTTCAAAGCCCTGAGGTTGTGCCATGTAGAGGTCTTCATCAATGTTGCCATGTAGAAAGGCCTTGGAGACATCTAGTTGCCTGATAGGCCAACCAAAGTGGAGAGCAAGAGCAATGAGCAGGCGGATGGAGCCATGTTTTGCCACTGGACTGAAAGTCTCAGTATAGTCAACCCCTTCCTTCTGATGGAAGCCCTTAGCTACAAGCCGAGCTTTGTACCGAGCAATGGAGTCGTCGATATTCCTCATGATTTGGTACACCCGTTTGTTGCCAATGACATTGGCTGAGGGTGGAAGATGAACAAGATCACACGTTTCTTGCTGGCGAAGAGCATTATATTCCTCTTGCATTGCATTGACCTATTCTGGTGTTTTTGCGGTCGATTTGTAGGGGAAAGGCTCTTCGCTAGAGATATGAGTGTGAAGATTTAGTGGTTGGCATTGTTTGGTGATGCGGACCTTGGAGCGGGTTATCATAGGATGAGTCGGTGATAGATGGGCTGGTGCGGTACGGTCGGCCGTGAGCAGTGGAAGATAGTTGCCAGGGTGCGAGGTCGGATGATGAATTGCCAAGATATGATTGGTAGGTTGAGCATGTGAGGGAAGAGTGGTTGGCATAGGCAGTGAATAGGTCGGATAGGACAGTGGTGTGGTCAGGTAGGACGAGTTTTGGGTTGGAGGCATTGAAGGATTACTTGGTGTAGGGAGTAGGGCGGGAGGGGATGGGTAGTAAGTGGATGTTGTGGGTTTTGGTGGGTTTGGCTGGGATATGGGTTGGAGGCATTGAATGATTGCTCGATGTGTGGAGTCGGGCAGGGAGAGGATCGGCAGTAAGTGGATGTTGCGGATTTTGGTGGTTTTGGCTCATATTATGGCTCGGATTATGGCTCGGAGAGCTTAATGGGATAGAATAGGTCGGGGGAGGAGATAAATGAGCTGGTGGACTTATGGAATGATTTGGAGAGGTTGGAGTAATAGAAGTATTAGTATGTGTTGATGGGTTTTTTGAAAAGGAAAATATCTTCTCCTCGAACTGTACATGTCGACTGAGGTATACCTTTTGTGTGGAGAGGTCCATGCAATTGTAAGCCTTCATATGGTCAGCATATCCAAGGAATACACATGGTTGCGAGCGAGCTTCAAGCTTGTTGTGCTCATATGGCCGAAGACATGGATAGAAAGGCAGCCAAAGGTTTGGAGCCATTTATAATCGGCTAGTTTTTGATGGAGGATCTCAAATGGTGACTTGTTGTTGAGAGTGACTGATGGAAGCCTGTTTATGATGTACACTGCCTTCTTTGCCGCATCAGGCCAGTATTTCTTTGGCATGGAAGCTATTAAGAGAAGGACAACTGTTGTATTGATAATGTGTCGATGTTTTCTTTCAGCGACACCATTCTATTCTGTTGTGTATGTGGTTGAAGTTTGATGTACGATCCCAAGTTAGCGAAAGAGGGAGGAAAATTGATGATTGCAAAATTCTCCACCGCGATCGAATTGAAAATTTTTAATTTTTGCATTAAACTGCCGTTCGGCCATGGTTTGAAAGGTTTGAAAGGCAGCAACCACATCAGATTTTTGATACAGAGGATATAGCCAAACATGACGAGAGTAATCGTCAATGAAATTGACATAATACTGGAAACCTTTATTAGATAGAACCGTAGTCGGGCCCCATACATCAGAATGAACTAAATAAAGAGGATAATCTGCTCTTGATTTTGACAAAGGAAATGGTAATTTGTGACTTTTGCTCATGACACATTGAGAGCAAGTTTTATGTGATGACAGCTTTAATAATAGATTGGATGCGACTCTGGATACAGTAGGAGGAGCTGGATGACCAAGGCAGGCATGCCAGAGAGAACTCGAACAACTTGAAGCAACGAGGGAGATAGTGTTGAAGAGTAGCGGATAGAGATCATTTCTACTCGGACCTTGAAGAATTGTTCGACCAGCTTTTGAATCCTGTACAATAAAACCAGAGGATGAGAATTGAATGATGCAATTATTGTCGCACGTAAACTTGTACACGGAGAGCAGATTCTTGGAAAATTTGGGTGCATGCAGAACATCGTTAAGATGTAGGGTAGAAGTTAGAGAAGTTAGAGAGGATGATCCAATGTTGGCAATTTTTGCACTTGCACTAGTGTCAACAAGGATTTGTCGGTTACCATCGTATGTCGTTATTGTTTTCAGTTGAGATTAATCAGTTGTAATATGATTAGGAGCTACACTGTTAAGGTACCAATTTGTGCCTACAGAAGAGGTGGGTTGAGCGACATATGCTTCCGACCAATAGATGTGCACATCGAGCATGTAGCAGTCAAGTGTGTGATGGTTGTCTTTGCCACACACTTGACAGGGAATACGATGTCCAGAGGAATCCATGGAACCTTGTCGTCGATTGGCGACTGGTCTAGGAGCACAAGCGAGGGAACTTTGGCCACCGCGAGTCACAAGTTGACCGCCAAACCTAGTGCCATGGGTATTATTAGATCATCCGCGATCGGCTTGGCCTCCGCGACGACCGAAGTTTTCATGCATCACTGAGGTAGTAGTGGATGGTTCGACAGGAGTTTTGGCAAGTCGAGTGAGTTGCATATTGGATTCCTCTGCAATTAAACTATTCCACATCTCTGCAACTGTATATGGAATACCTCGATTTCGTGCCATGACTCGAAATGAGTTGTAGGAGTGAGGTAGACCATGCAGAATCTGTCAGACCATTTGTTTGGTTATGACAGTATCAGGGTCGGCTGTGAGAAGTTGATCATAGATCGATTTGGCCTGATCTAGATAAGTCGACATGGATTCTTAGTCCATCTTGAGAGAATTTAATTTCTCTTGGAGTAGCTCGATGTGTCCTTCAGAGAAATGCATATCGAGTCTCCAGCTTGGACCATAGCAGCACAGAGGAGGTGACACACAGTACAACTCCAAGAGCAGAGGAGGAAAGAGTCGTCTGGATGCACATGCAAAGGTGCTGATATGTGATCAGCCACTGCGAAAAAGTGGGGTTTTGGATGTGTGGTAGAGGTTTTGATTCGGTGGAGGCGTGATCTGGAGTGGTGGAGGGAGGAAAAGGTGATGAGCCGTTTATGTAGCCGAGGAAGTCATGGACGTTGAGAACACCCTCAACTTGAGATCGCCATATAATATAATTTGTGGAGTCGAGATGAGTGGTGATTAGAAAGAGAAATTCTGAGATGAGGAATTTGAGATTTGGAGAGAACGGCTCCATTAGAGTCCGATTGAAGATTTAGAGAAGCGAAAGATATAAGATCAGATTACTGTTAAGCAATTGCTTTGATACCATGAAGAAATTATTCTACTGGAGAAAAAGATAGAAAAAACCCGCAATCTTTTCATTTCTCTTGATATGTTTAAATATACAAATCATCAAGAGTATAATAGTTAATCTACAGGACGATATGAATCCTGGTTGTTTGGTAACTAATAAAGGCAGATCTTTATAAGATGTGGTTCGTTGTATCGTGATACAATCAGCATTGAATGCCATTGATGTGATCCTGGGTTTGAGGGGATTTGGTCTACTTTCCTTATATTCTTTACAACACGTGGTATATTGTATCGGGACACAATCAACAATGAATGCCTTTGATTTGATCCCGGGTTTGAGGAGATTTGGTCTACTTTCCTTGTATTCTTTACAACATGTGGTACGTTGTATCGGGACACGATCAGCAATGAATGCATTTTATGTGATCCCCGGTTTGGGGGGATTTGGTATACTTTCCTTGTAGTTATTACGTACAAGTTTGAGCGAAAATGGTTAAGCATTGCAATATCTGGCATCAAGCTAAACCCAAGAGATTTTGTTAAGGTTGTAACAGTAAAACATCAAATGTTCAGGATGATTTTGCCAGGAAAAAGAGGCTAGTCAGCTTCTGTTAGATTTGAAATTCCACTATTCGAAGTTGTATGTATTCCTGCAGAGACTATCTTTTGAATTCATTTTGTTTGAACAGAGGATGGGCGACGCTGGTTTGTGCAATAGTCTAAAAGCACTTGAGTGGGTTGCCCATTTGGATTCATTGATGTATGGTTGGTCTGGTGATGTCTGTCACCTGCATATTGTTTAGCACCAATCGCCTATTTTGAATTCATTTCATTCGTTTCAAAACTCTCTATTCGCATGGCTTTCTCATATATGGGACACAGTTTTGAATGAAATCGAAGCACATACTTCACTCCAACAACTCAGAACAGAACACTCCAAAGCGAGCAAGTCAGTTAACAAAAGGATACTGCTCGTAACGAATGCTACAGTCGGCGAGCACGGCCCTACCTCCGATTCTCATGCTGCAAGTAGAGTTCAGCTGTGCAACCGCAGCGAGGAGGCAACCGGAGCAGTCGGCGGCTGTAACATTAAGATTGGTGCTGCATGCCGCGTGGCCATAGGCGAAGGCATTGGGGAAGGGGGAGATGTCGTAGTAGTCCCTGCCCGTGCTGGAGGGGGTGTTCTCTTCGAGGTCATTGAGAACATAGGCCAGGCTGATAGAAAATGGATCCCCACGAGTGTATTGGTTCGTGTTGCAGAGGACGCTAATCACCGTGGTGTTGGCGGTGCCAATGACAATATTGGCCGTGAAAAATGCAAACATCACTGCCATAGCGATGAAGGGGGGAGCAGATGAGCATATCTTTCTTGGATGAATCTCCATCTTGAAGGGGGGGTGGATTAATGATTGAACCGTCGAGTTTTAAAGATTTTAAGCCGGCCTTGGATGCATTTTCATAACTCATGCTGCTTCGCGTTTGTTTTCTTCTCTGTGTCTGTTGCAATCATTGGGGGGGGGTTCTGTTGCCAGAGCTAGACCCACCCTTGATTAACCATTTCTTTGTATTCGCATTGGATGCTTATGAGCAAAGACAACTGGTTATCGGTATCCCCCATTTCTTTGTATTCGCATTGGATGCTTATGAGCAAAGACAACTGGTTATCAGTATCCCCGCGCCCCTTCCCTTCTACACAGCTAACAACGAAAAATTCTCATTAATTTCATCGACAATTAAGGGAAGTCTGTCCCTTGTTTGCTATATACAAATGCAAAGCGTATCGAAGTTCCCAGCTTCAAGTGGCGTGCCAGCAACAGATCTCTAGCATTTATTTGAAGCTGCATATGATCGAGCCACCACCACTATTACACTGCTTCTTTTTGAGATTGATCATTCGAATGATTGAAGTCCTTGCTAACAGTCAAGACTCAAGGAATGTCTTATACATCAGTGGAAGGCCAAGTTCAAGTCGATAAGAAGTTTCAGCGTTAACCGTAATAAAGACTTCCAGGGATCCTACCAAGCACTAGTCTGGTTGAGTTGGACAGATGGGACCCGTCAGGTACCACGTGCGTCTCCGTAGGTCACACGATCTTCGGAGACAAGCTTGACCGACCCAGACAACAGTCAACATCCTCCCTCTACAACACGGCTCAGCAAGGATGACCCCATTAGGTCGACTCCTTCGGCAGCGCAACTCCATAGAGATGACATCCGTCGGGTCGACCCCTTAGTAGTGGCCTTCTGCGGAACGGCCCCAGAGGTCGGCCTGTTCAACTCCACGGCCCGAGCATTTGCCTGCCTAGCACCACTGCAATCATGGCAACGCGATCTCAGGTGGATGTGCCGCCTTTTTCTCTCCTAACCATTGCCAATGGGCCTGCCACACATATGTAACAGCCAGCTTTATCAGGAAAACCACGCGGCCTGTTTCATCAAACGACGCGCGGTCAGCTTTATCATGACGATGTGCACATGCTTTGTTAGGCGACGTAAAGCACCTTTGTTGGGGGTCAATTATGGCGGACACTCCACGTCTTGATGAATCCCCTAACTGGTTTGTCCCAAAGGGCCGTGGATGGTCTGCTGACTCGGTGTTGTGTCTATATTTTCCATGTTTTTACCATGCATTTCCATGTTGTTTCGATCGCCTGAATCCATATTTTCATATTATATCGCGCTTTTCTCGATATTCTTGATCCTTTCGATGTTTTATATGTTTTCAGGGAATTCGGTGTGATTTGGAGCGATATGGGGTTCTGGGTACAACATCGACGTCAAAGCTCGATTCGCTTTGCCACGATGAACCAAGGAGGCCAACGAAGCGAAGGAGAGGAGAAGAAGAAGAGAGGAGAAGAGAAGAGGAGAATGGAGAGAAGAGGAGAGAAGAAGCTTGGAGAAGTTGCTAGATCGCTCGGCCGAGCGCATGATGCGCTTGGTCGAGCTGTAATATGCCAAGGAGCAATGAAGTTCTTCTTCGGGGCGCTCAGCCGAGCGACAAGCTTGCTCGGCTGAGTGACCAGCCCGCTCGCCCGAGCTAGCCATTAGAGGAGCCCATTAATTAAAGGACTTGGGCTCTGAAAATCTTGAAGCTTAATTTGCTCGGGCGAGCGACATGACGCTCGGGCGAGCGACATGACGCTCGGGCGAGCGACATGACGCTCGGGCGAGCGACATGACGCTCGGGCGAGCGACTCAACTCGAGCGCCTGAGCGGCCCCTTCTCGAGCGCCAATCGGAGCAGTACACAAGGCACCGCTCGACAGAGAGAGCACTGCGCTCGGCCGAGCGGTAGGACGTCATACTCCAATTTGACTTAAAATAATGGGTTTCGGGCTGGTTTTCTTGTAAAACCCGAACTCAAACTGTTTTGTATAAATAGTGAACGATTTTTAGAGTAGGTTAAGCTGTTTTTGCTGTAGCGAAAACCCTTAGAGCTATTTTGGGGAACTCTCTTTTGGTAATCTCTTTTGCAATCCATTTCTTTGTTTGTGGTTGGATTTTCTTGATTTCTTTACCATTGCTCTTATTTCTCTTGCTCTCTCTATTGAAATTAATTTCATACAATTTGACCGGATAGATATGTCTAACTCTATTGCTATCATAATTATAGCTTTTACCATGCTAGAGTAGTATGTTTCTAGGGCTTAGGGATGAACCCTAGGTTCCTAGTGATCAGATGTTAGGTTAGACACCCGTCGGATCAATCTAAGGTTGCCATATGGTTGTTTGAACTCGGGTTTTGGGGGGATTAGCCTTTGGATCGAAGTATCGTGAAGACGGCTCCATATTCTAGGGAGGATCCACACGAATCTGATTTGGGCTTACTAGCCATCTCTAGAGTTCGTGATCACGAGAGTAACTCGAGAGCTAGGGGCGGTCACCAGTTCTCGATCCGATGACCGATGACTACGAAAGTAGATTGATCGCTTGAACAAACATATGATAGCATCGCAATCCATAGATCACGAGAGTGTATACGAAATTGCGAGACGGGACCAAGTGTCAAGCTTAATGCACGCATTCTCGTGCGAAACCGACTGCGAGAGCACGGTTTCGTATAGGGATGCGTTAGACGAGTAGGAACAATGAAAGTTAAATACTCGTTCTCATCTATGGATGTGACACTCCTACCCTAATCCATCGTCCTACGTAGGGCCATTTAACCTAACATCCATGACTGAAGGGCTTAGCGGGGAATCCTGAAAGCCTTAGGCGTTTAAATTCTAATTAACTCTCGATTCCCACAATCAACCCATCAACCAATCGTGACAACCTCCGACCATACACTTTCCTCCTTCCATATAAAGCTAAGCGTTAAACAATCGACTCCATGAGTTCGACAATCTTTCTATACTATAGTGCACCGTGCACTTGCGGTGATTCACGCCCCCATGGTGCAAACCTATGGACCAAACAAGTTTTTGGCGCTGTTGCCGGGGAGGCTACTGTTTGCTTTAGCTTTTGGTTGGAGAGTGTTCGTTTCATCCATACTTAACACCCCACTACTTTTTTCTTTTTTCTTTTATTATTATTCTCTTATTACAATATTTTCTCTTTTTGCTAACGAGTTCCACTATTTTCTTAAGTGCCTCTATTTTGCATGCAGACAAGTTCTCAGGGAGGAGAAAATCTTATACCATTGGATCCTGAGATAGAGGCCGCCACAAGAAGACTCGCAGCAGATAGAAGGAGAAGAATAGCGATGGCCGAGACTCCTATAGGACCGAATCCTCTCGTTTTACCAGAATTGATCCGGGATTTCATGATGCCCGGCACCACCTTGGCATCCTCCGTGACAGTACCGCCGATTCGAGAGGGGAACTTCGAGCTAAAGACCGAGCTCATCCTGTTGGTGCAGCATGGCTGCTTCCACGGGCTCTTACATGAGAACCCCAGTCACCATGTAGAGGCGTTCTTAGCCAAGTGCTCCATATTCCAAATGCAAGGGGTCAGCAATAATGCGATCAGGTTGTCGTTCTTTCCTTCACCTTGAAGGATAAGGCCCATTATTGGCTGACGTCCCAAGCGCCTGGCACCTTCATGACATGGGAGCAACTAGTGGAGGCCTTCATCACCAAATACTTCCCCCCTTCGAAGATGCTGCGTCTTCGGAACCAAATCACCAATTTCAAATAAGGGGGCCATGAGTATTTGTATGAGGCCTTGGAACGATACAAGGATCTCCAGTATCAGTGTCCAAACCATCGCATTGCCACGTGGGACCTGGTCCTATCTTTCTACAATGGAATGCGTTCGGACACAAGGATAATAGTTGACACTACGACGAATGGGGCCACAGCATAGAAAGAGCCAGTTGAAGCCATGAGGATACTTGAGGCCATGGCAGCCACCAACCAAAATTAGGGGGACGACAGGTCCACCCCGACTATTGGCAAGGCCCCAGGAGATGGTCGATATGAAGTCAGTGAGTCATCTATTTTTGATGGCCCTCTCGAATCCCTTACATTGCAGACAACCAGATTAGAGCACTGACTCGACGCTAGACCCAGCTCACGCCCCCTTCCCCCGCCAACACATATGTTGCCTACGAGAGGTGCACAGATTAGGGACCCAATGACGGGACCTACTCCTACCAGGCACCTCCTGCAACAACAGAGGAGGTCAACTACACCTCCGATGACAGAGGAGGAAACATGGGAGCCTATGGGAACCCGTCCTGGAGAAACCATCCTGGTTTCTAGTACGTGAATATCAGTGGAGCACATCAGCAACCTCATCAGCAGTAGCAGTATCAGCAGCTACAGTAGTATAAGAAGCAGCAGTTTTAGCCACATCAGCAGTAGTCTGGGCAGAGACCATATACCCCTGTTAAGGCCAAAATTGACCAAGACAGTTGTCAAGATGACGTAGGCTCGAGGTGTTGAGTTGGAGCCTCGTCAGAAGTTGGAGTGGGACCCTTGGTTGGAGGAACCAGGGTCGAGTGACGGTAGTTGGAGATGATGCGACCTTCGATCGACCTTCAAGTGATAGCTACGTCGATCGATCGAGGCTAGGAAGCTCGCCGTCGACCTTTGATGTAAGATGATGATCGTCGATCTGCACCACAGGGACTCGTTAGTGGGGTTGGATCTGGGTTCCGACCCAAATTCCCTGCGATACTTAAGTTAGTAGGAAACTTAAGGAAGAGAGGGAGCGTGGTGCAGCTGAGATCGACCTACAGAGGTTCGTTTCTAGACTGGCGATGCAAGCTCGAATATAAGAAATGTAAGCTGAGAAAATAGAGTTCTGTGTCTTAGACCTTGTACCTTGAAGAAGGAACCCCTTTACCTTCGTTCGTCGGTCTATTTATAGGCAATTAACTCTTGATGATGTGTAATCATCCCTCATTGATTGTGGCACGATCTTCTCCAGGATTTGAGTTAACAGCTGCCCATTTATCTGGTCCCATTAACTCTCCCCTAAATATCGACGTCCGCCCAATGGTCAAACGACCCATTCGTATGACTTAACTGTACCCCTCTTAGAGTGATGGGGGGTATTGGGTCGCGGATGCTAAATGGGTCGGGTATGCGGATATCCAAATGGGATTCGTACCTGTGCACTAACAATGGCCTCCATCATTTGCGCCTCAGAAGTCGTGCTGACTGAGACCGAATGATGAGTAATCTCCTTAATTACACATGGTTTTCGAAACATCTGATTTGATTTGTGCCGCCAAAACTCTTTTGCCTTTGGAGCGATCTCTGCCGTTTCTGGTGGCTGGCTCTAGACACGTGTCGTGCATCGGATGTCAGCCGGTTGGGTTCCTTCACATATAAGAGAAAAATCGAGGAAAAGGTTGAGATCTTTCTGCTTCATCCTCTTCCTTTTTCACCAGCTTGCTTCCAGCGTCGCTTCTCTGAAGATCGCCTGTTCCTTCTCAAGGTATCTCCCCTATTCGATTCTGACTCTCTTTTAGGTTTGTCAGGCATGTTTGCTCCGATCGTTTTCAAGGAGCCAACATATGAGGAGCTTATGGCGTGCTCGGCCCCCTCGATGCGTGGAAGTTTCTGGGAAGGGAAAAGCAGTTTGGATTGAGCCAAGCCTTCCCATTCTTCGAAGGGATCGGGGTTCGAAGGTTTCCAAATTTATCTTAGAGATGCCCCTAGGTTTTCCCTCGATCGGACTGCTGAGGTATGGCAATGTTGCTTCTGCGATCCCTTTAGGGTTAGGGTACCCAATTCGGATGAGAGAGTGTGTTTTCCACGGAAAAGGGAGGTTGGGATGTATCTCAAAGATTTTCGTTTAGGACTTAGATTCCCCCTTCACCCCTTTATTATGGAAGTTCTGTGCTCTTTGGAGCTTTCTATCTGTAGACTTGCTTTACAGGCTTTCCCTCACTTAGTTGGTTTCCCCAAGTTGTGTGAGCTTTGTGGGAGTTCGTCTGACCCTTGAACTATTCAGGTATTTCTTTAGGATAATAACCGACCCTTGCTGAGTGTGGATATCATTTCTTTCTCGGGTACAAGGCTCATACACAACCTTCCAATTTTCGACCCTGGGTGGACGGATACCTTCATGTTTGTCATTCTTCCTAACATGGGACCGCTTCTAAATGGCTGGAGTTTTCGAATCCTAAGATTGCGACGGAATCTCGGATGTCTTTGGACCAGGTCAGAGCCAGGTTGTCGCTGCGCGAGGTCGAGGCAATGAAGTCTCTCTTGAGTCGATCGAGACAAGATAGGTCGATTCAGTATTTGTTGGATGATCATACGTTAAAGATCTTTCTATGGAGGCCGGGTAATGTATCTTGAATCTATATCTCTATCACCACCACTCACGATAATTATGTTCGTTGCCGGTAGATATGACCAATGGAAGCCGACGCAGTGGTGAGTCCAGTTTGGACTAGGTCTGGAAATAACAACAGAAGAAGAAGAGGACGGTCGAAAGGTCGAGCGCCCGCGTCAACCGATCGAGCGCACACGTCGAGGGATCTGGCTCTCAGTCGCCTCTCCTCGTCCACCAGAGCTCTTCTTCTGAAGGGGGAGAGGCCTTCTTCTCGAGCTTCTTCGAGGGAGGCCTCCAGCCAGGCTCCTGTATGGCCCCATGTGCCCCTAGCTTTCGTCTTGTTCGTAGAGCCGTAGGAGGTGGTCGACATCAACGCAGCTGACGCTGTTGAGCCGATTGAGGCAGTCGGCCAGAAGAGGGAGATGCCCTGCCATGGGGAGGAGGAATATCTAAAGAGGAGGCGAGTGGAGGAGGAGGATCCCATGGGAAAAGGTAAGTGGGTCGCTCTGCTCGAGCCTCTGGAGGGGGTGGAGACTCCTTCGGTGTCTCAGGCCTCCACAATGTCCCTTCTGGATCAGTGGCCTTGGGGTGACATCGTGTCGCTTGATCCTTTGGATGGCTCGATCCCGGGGGAGTTCGATCAAGCGTTGCTGCTCAATCAGCTCTCATCTCGATCCTTGGGGCCGGTCCAAGGTGAGTTTCACCTGCCCCCCTTTTGCCATTGGTAAGGAGGAGTCGGCCCTGATGGACTTTTGGATGACCACCAGGTTGGTGGAGAATTTAATCCTCTCCAAGGACCTGGAGTTCCTGCAGAAGTTGGAGCTCGAAAGGGTGGCCAACTTTTTCGTGGAGAGAAGATATCAGGTATGTCATTTGAACCTTCGTTTGTCGGCATCCAAGTTCGTCATTGTTTTTGACTAATCCTTGTCTTGTTTTGCAGATATCCGTTCTCGGACCGTGCTACGTCACCAGGCTGCCGACTTGATTGACGGAGGTCGGCAGGTAGCAAATGTGGAGCGCATGACGATCATCTTTGAGGCACGGGCAAAGGAGGTAGAGGAGGCCTTGGTGAAAGCCCTCGCTGACGAGGCGGCAGTCGAGTGGGAGGCGACGGAGGCTAAGGATAGCCTGTCATCGGTGGTGGACCTCTACAAATTTGCCGAGCTTTAGTGGCAGTTGGAGAGGTCCTAGCTTGAGGAGGAGCTCGACGCCTATAAGAAGGAGATGATCGAGCTTCGGGCCAAAGTTTGCGACTCTGAGAGGTAGCGGAAGCTTGCCAGGCGGAGAAGGCCGAGCTTTAGGCCAAAGTCGTGGGCTCGAGGAGGCTGCTGCGAAGGAGAAGACCGAGCTTACGTCAAAGCTCGCGAAGGCGATGAAGGCTTTTACCAGCATCTTGGTGTCAGGAAGCGCTCCCCTTCCCAATTAGGCCGGCATGCCTCATATTTTGCTAAACTTTGTAATGTTTCTTTTTTTTAAAGAGAGATGAAAAAACTTTTTGCAACCTTTTTCCTTTATTCACATTTCCTCTTTATTTGGATATATGCTTGTGTGTGGCCCCTCAACGACTTAACTTGAAATTTCATTGAAATCTTTAGGCAAGTTAGGTCGTGGATATGTTAGGCGTATTCAATCAACGAACATAACCTGTTAAACCATGAATCATGCTTCCTTGGGAAGAGAGGGGCAAACCTCTTTCGGCATATGCGCCAAGGTCGTCCATCGGCAAGGGACAATGTCCTTTCGTCTTATGGCCGAAGAGTATTGGGGGTCGCTCAGTGGCGAGGGGGGATTCCTTGACTTAAGTCTGAGGACATAAGTCGTTCGGTGGCGAGGGGCGAGGCCCCTTCGACTTATGGCCGATGAAGGTCCCCTTCAACTTACGGCCGACAAAGGTCCCCTTCGACTTACGACCGACAAAGGTCATTCGGTGGAGAGGGGCGAGGCCCCTTCGACATACCGCCGACGAAGGTCGTTCGGTGGAGCCGGGCGAGGCCCCTTTGACTTACGGCCGATGACATTCGGTGGCGAGGGGTGAGGCCCCTTCGACTTTCGACCGATGAGAGTATTTCGATTGATGTCAAAGAATGATCTACTTTGTATTCATAATGAACGTGCATATGGTAAAAAAATGGACGATCATTTTACCCGTTTGTACAATCATTGATAATACTTCCATAGGTGCTCAGCGTTCCAGGGATAAGGAAGTTTTTTATCATCCAAATTAGAGTTAGTAGGTGGCAGGACCGAGTACATTGATCTCTGTGTAGGGTCCTTCCCACTTTCCAGGAGCTTCCCCTGCTTGAGAATCTCGGGGGCGAAAGTGGCCTTACGCAGCACCAAGTCGCCTACGCGAAAGCTATGTTCACGGACCTTTGAGTTGAAATAGCGGGCCATGTGTCCTTTTTACTCGATAAGGGTCACTAGAGCCCGCTCGTAGACCACATCTACCAGTTGTAGGTTGAGCTCTAGGCCCTCTGAGTTTCTTTCTTCATCATAGTATTGGAGACGAAGCGGTCGCTCATTGACCTCGACTGGAATGATGGCTTTGCATCTGTAGGCCAATATGAACAGTGTTTCCCCCATCAAGGTTTTGTGGGCCGTTCTGTACAACCATAGTATACCGGGGATTTCGTCTGACCAAGTTCCTTCCAGCCAGGTTATTCTCTTCCGTAGGGGCCCGAGGATGCTTTTATTGGCTGACTCCGCCAAGCTGTTCGATTAAAGATGGGCGACGGAGGCAAAGTACAGCTTGATCTTCAGCTTTGAGCAAAAGTCTTTGAAGCTAGCACTGTCGAACTGTGTCCCATTGTCTGTCACTATGGATTAGGGAATGCCAAAATGACAGACGATGGCCTTCTAAACGAAGCTTTGAGCTTCCTTCCAAGTGATTCGGGACAGAGGTTCTGCTTCGATCCACTTTGTGAAGTAGTCAATCGCCATTATTAAGTATCTCTGTTGCCTACTCGCTGGCTTGAACGGTCCAAGGAAGTCTAGTCCCCATTTGGCAAAAGGGACTGGACTGACGATGGGGATCCAATCAGTTGGTAGGGCCGAGCTGATCTTTGAGAACTTTTGGCAGGTCGAGCACCGTTGAACGTATTCGACGGCATCTTTGAATATTGTTGGCTAAAAATACACTTGTCTCACGGCCTTCAAGGCTATGGATTTTTCTCCACAATGGTTTCCTCAGTCGCCCTCGTAGATCTCTTGGATCACGTAGTGCGCTTCCTGTGGGGCTAAACACTTAAGATAGGGGAAGATGTCATACCTGATCCATCGTCTTTGGTACAATGAACCATTTAGCAGGACGAATTGGTTGGCCTTCCGTCTAGCTTTCGTGCTTCCACTGGGTCGGTCGGCTTCTCCCCCGTGCTTAGGTAGTGTATTATCCGGTCCATCCACGTGATATCTTGATCAAGGTTTAGTAGTTCCTGTGCCGGCTCACTGGGATGGGGTAGACATTGTGTAGGAAGATGTATGCCCTTGAGGCATTTGTCATAAGATTATCATCTCGTTCTAATAATAATATGGTATTAATTATCCTAAGTATGGATTAATAGAATAATATACTTAGATAATTTCCTTAAACCTATAGTCTGGTCACTACATATCTAGATGAAGATCTCGATTATGAGAAGTTAGTGACCGATTAGAAACTTAAGTCTTAAACGGTTCATGGTCATAGATGTGTCGAGAATAGGATATCGACACATCGGTTAGACTATTGTGTCTTTGTCTTACCTTAGGGTAATGATGATATCATATTCATTCGACTTGGCGAAGTCGAAGACGAGACACATGTGCTTATTAGAGAATGAGTTCACTGAATGACCAACTTAG
>JAULAV010002651.1:0-50001 GCA_030789695.1 Scilla litardierei | reverse complement strand
TGAAAAACACAATATGGGCGATCGAGATGACATGAAAACATGCAGAAAAAGGTGTAAAATAAGGAGCGATCAAAATCCCCCAAGCTTACCTCTTACTCGTCCTCAAGGAAGATGAGTAAAAGGCGAACCCGGCGGGTAAAAATAAGGAAAAAGGAAAAAGAAGATACAAAGAAAACAAAGAGGGAGGTGCTAGATCATTTTCTCAGGACATGGAGCTGCTTACTCAAATAGCTTACGACGAATAAAAAAACATGCCAAAGACTTTTATATCGATATCATGATCATATATAAATGCATTCGATATAGAAACCTAGGAATATCAAAACGATATGAAACATGTAATCATTCTAGAATTAGCATCGTCTGAAGCATCCAAAATAATATACATAATCATAGATCACACACTTTTCAATTGATCTCTTTTCATTTGGAGTATAAGAGTCATCACACAATATGGAGCAATAAGAATAGAAGAAATGGTATTCATGAAATGCATGCCAAATTTCAATTCATGGACTTCGTAGTACTCCTAGTAATCTTCCTGAGTATAGAAAATTACCTAGCTTAGGTCGTCATGCACAGATAAGTGGTCACTCTCACACACATCATTGGATCCTCCCCTCCAAGCTTATCTATAAGCGTGGTGACATCGAATAGAACAATACGCCTTTTTCCAATTTTTTGAAGCTCCAAGAAAAATAAAAGACGGAAGAAAGAAAGAAAGAAATGGGGTCGTGTATGAACTTCCTTTGTGTTTTTCTTTTCTCTTTTTTTCTTTTTTTCTTTTGAAGTCAATATATACAATAACGATTCCAAATCAAAGATAGAGAGATATGCATGTATTCTTCCTTTTTTTCTTTTGATTTTGAGGTATTGGAGCTTGGACTTTATAGCAAGGTAAAGATGCCAAATATAAGATTTGCTAAAGGGAGGTTCATCAATGATTTTAAGTATAGAAATGATGTTCAAGATATGTGGAGAAAGAAAAATATGTAACGCTCAGTTCACTCTTTAGAATGTGCATGACAACTTTCAGCAGAGTAATGTAATCTACTCAGTTCGATTTCAGAAAGTAAACTAATCCAGTCATATCAAAATGGCATACATTCAATCAACTTGAAAGTCAAGCGTACAATTTTCATGCATAAAGAAGTGATAGCAGACAACAAAGCAGTACTCCAAATATAGGCAATCAATGCGTGAAGCTTGGTGTGTTTTTTATGAAAAGTATACAATATAAATCATCAGACTTAGCTAATGGTAGAATTTCATTCACATTCATATAATAAAGATGCAGGTTACCATTTTCGAATGCACAGCAAAGTATAGCATATGATATCTGAAATAAAAATGATGGCATAACAGGAGAATATGCATATAAAAGTAAACTAGCTCCAGGTCATCGTCATAACAGAAAATTCATCTCTAGCAAAAGGCATAAAAGAAATAAGGATAAAGGAAAAATAAGAACTACTATACATATGCAACAAAAAATATATAAGAAAACGTGATGCATGAGGAAAAAAATGAAAAAGTGGGTGAAAATAAGTGGAAAATAAAGAAAGGTGAAAAAAAAGAAAGTAAAAATGAAGAAAATGAAAAGTGCGTGAGACACTCACTCCCTAAGCTAAACTGCATAGTGTCCTCAATGTGCTAAGTGTGGCACAAGGAGAGATAAGATATGGTGGGGTGAGTGAGGATGCATGCATGATAAAGTATGAAGATGAAAGAAAATGAGATGGAAATGCAAATGATGCGTGCAGAGATCAAGATGGTGCAATATAACATCCCAAAAATACCTCCTCTCTCCCAGCATGATATAGACAGATCTGAACAAAATGTGACCAAAATGTGTAGGGAGGAGGTGCACAAAATCGACAAAAAATGATAACAATCACAGCAGCGAAAAAAATATGAGAGGCATCAAGCGTGTTCCTAAGTTGGTGGTGGATCGCCAGCACCGCCCTGTGGGGGGGGGGGGGGGTGGGGTGTGGCAGAGGCTGCTGTGAAATGGGACGGATAGCGGTAGGTGGAGGCTGTGACAGTCGTGCAAGAATCTGGTTCAAGATGGCCTGAATACCAGGGAGTAGAGCGACACGAGACTGTACAGAGCTAACCGTGGCGGCAAGAGACCGAAAATCTCCTCTGAGCCCACTAACGGCCCCCTCTATAGCACACAGGTGTTGAAGTAGGGTGTCGGGGGAGGGGGAGAGGGTCGAACAGGTGGGGATCGGGGCTGCCGAGCACGGCTACTGTAGACTAGCGGTGCCATTACGGGGTGAGGGTGTGGTACTGTGCTCAGTAAAAGACGATCAGCCTCTGTGGGAGGCTAAGACACAGAAAAGCTCTCAGAAATGTGAGCAAAGACAGAATCTGAAGAGGTGACAGAGGACGAGGAGGGCAGAGAGGTCGCTGACACAGAAATTGGACATACGTCACGACACTCTCAGTGAAGACATCACCAGTAAAGACGGAAGTGTCGACGACTGGGGAGGTCGTGAAATCTATAGAAAATGACTCCCCAGCGGTCGAGAAATCTGGTGAGGACAGGGTCTCAGCTGTCGGAATAAAGGAAGGCTCGCCTCTCTCGAGAATAGTGGTGGGGGCGCTCTCATAACTCACAGCAGAGATGGGATCAATGGTCAATGGCACAGAGGTGGTGGTGGTGGTGGGCTCAGCTAGTGTGACCCCGACACTGACAGAAGTGTGGACAGAGGTGTCGGGAGCAGCGGTCAAATCAGGTGTAGGCTGAGGGATCGGGATCTCCTGGTCCAGAGGGAGAAGAAGCGGCTCCTGCTGAAAACCCTCAGGCTCAAGCATGTACGCAGCTGGGATGAGAAGGTCTATCTCTGTTCTCCACACCCTCCTACAGGTCCAATGTGGGTCCGAGTGGGGCTCAAAAGCATCATATAATCTGCGCCGAATGGACCGTGCAGCCAAACCCAATGGTGCTGACCATGAGTACGCAACATCCTCATGCAGGCCATGACATCAATGGAAAGGAAAGTGGGGCCCGAGGGTCATAGCAAACCAGCTCGGAGGTCAGCTCCGCACAAAGGAGCTAGCAAGGTAATCAGACCGCCACAACAGATCGGCGTCCTGGCGCTAACAGAAGAAACTATGCAGTCTAAATATCAGCTGGCTATATCGATCTGAATGGCGGGGACCAAGACGTCCGTGTTACCCTCAAAGGCTCTCGCTTTAGTCATCGTGTAGAGCATATAAAGCTCAGGCGAGCCATCGTCCCAGGCTCATACCTTGCGAGAAAAGTGGTCACCATAAGGCGCTTAGAAATGCAGAGGCAAGGGTGGACGATAGAGGAGGCCTTGGGCCGGCTAGGGTCAAAGGCGAGTGGAGATCCCGTGATGAGTGTCCAGAAGGCATGGGTATCGAATGACGGTGGGGGGATGTGCGTGGGACTATAAGCGTGGTCGGGGTTCGGGATAGGGGCCACTGGAAATAGGCTCGGTGAATATCGAGAGTGATCTCGCACTCGCGATCCATCAGGCGAAACATGCAACCCCCCTGAGTCCTACAAATAAAACTCAGGACCTCGAGTGTTGGCCGAACGTAGGTGTCCGCCGACACAGACAGAAAATCACACCACCCCATGTTGTCATGCAACTGGAGTAGGCCCTCAAATACCCCTAGGCGCTCAAAATCTGCGATGTGTGCAAACTTAGAGGGGAAAATCGAATGATGGGACATTCTTTCAAATCTGGCGCGGTGTGCATCATACCTGAAAGTGATCCCCATCGTGTCGAAAGCGGGGATGGGATATGCCGGTGAGGATGGAATGTGTGCGGTAGGAGGCGGAAGTGTGGGTGGTAGTGGGCTACGTGGCGGGGAGTCCGCTCTAGCGGATGAAGAGACAGGCTCGCTAGTCTTCCTCCGCTTGGAGGCGGACGCCCGCGAACGCGACCTAGTGCATGGAGGCATGTGTGCCGTGAGATGTGCCTACCAATGCGAAGTGCTATAGAAATGGAGCAAATGTACCCAAGCACGATGCGAATGCAAGCAATGGATGTGAGCGGAGAAATGCCTCCTCCGAGAAGCTCCGAATCTGCCCCTGATTCTCCCCAAGCTATTCTGAAACACAAATTGATTAATTAGAAATGAATATCAATAAATTTGGGTAAAATCAAGGGAAATAGATGTGTATAAAGTTTATTTTCGATTCGGAGCGGAATAGGGCTTACGAAACAGAGATTTGGAGAAAAGAGGGGAATTAGGGCGAAATGGGGGACGGCCGACGTCGAGCTGGGCACCGATGGAGGCAGTCGGACAGTGGGGACGGAGGCGTGGGGTCGCGCCACTCGGGCAAAGGAGGGTGCAGTTCGGGCGAGCGATCGGATCGTTCGGGCGAAGGGAAATGCTCGGGCTGCAAATCTTTGGATTTGGGAAATTTTGGTCTTGGGTCGCGAGCTTACGAATATATAGCGCTAGTCACTCGGCCGAGTGGCATGACCACTCGGTCGAGTGGCTCAGTTTATTAAGATTTTAAAATTATTCATGAAAGTACTGACTCGACCGAGTAGCACTTCCCACTCGGGCGAGTAGACAAAAGTTACTCGGCCGAGTGGCCAGGCCACTCAGAGCTTTTCAAGTACTGAAAGTGTCTGATTCACTCGATCGAGTGACAAAGTCACTCGGCCGAGTGGCATGTAAATGACAGAGAGGAGGGTTTTTTTGAATCTTACCTGATCAGTACCATACTCGACCGAGTATCACTCGGCCGAGTGACATTGTCAGATACTCGGCCGAGTGACATTGTCACTCGGCCGAGTGGGCTGCTATTTTCAGCTCCAACTCTCTGTTTTTGTTCCACTTTTTGATTTTATTTTTTACTTCAATTTCTCTCTTCTCCTGATGCCTGAGTGCATCTCTGGAGCTCTCTCCTTTGCCATAGTTGTCCTCCATTCACATGGTCTTCTATTCTCCATCTCATGAAATGAAAAATGTTGCCAGTTGTCAGGTTTTTCTTCGACACTTGACTCTAAACACTAATAAAGATCTAAAACAAAAATAAAAGAAAAAATTCAACTATAAATGAGATAGAACCATCGGGTTGTCTCCCAACAAGCGATCGTTTAAGATCTTGAGCTCGACCCCTTAAGATTTGCAATTAAAGCTCAATATTCGGTGCATGTGAGATGCGCGCGTCAAACTTGCCAGGAAGGCCACTTGGGTTTAGTTGTTGATTTACTTCGGAGTTCCTCGGCTACCCTTCATCATGGGTAGTAGTGGTGAAGATTTGTTGTCTGGCGGGGATTTCTTCATATGCTTCGTCGTAGAGAGCTTGCATAGCTCTCTAATCTTGACGACATCAGCGTCGTATTTCTCCTCGTTCGTAAGAGGGCCCGACGGGTCTCCCATCATCCTGCCATCTTTGATAAGTTGGCCCTCTTCGAGGCCGTCATCGTGCTTGGCCCTGATAGCAAATGGTATAGCGTCATCAATCACCTCGTCCAGGAGGTCCACGTAGTCCACGTCCTCTGGTCAAGGCATGTGCTTCATTGCCTTCGGAATGTGGAGTTTAACCTTAATATTTTCGATGTTCAAGGACAAGGTTCCTTCCCTCACATCTACAATCACACCGGCGGTGGCCAAGAAAGGGCGTCCAAGAATAAGCGACGTATCACCTTCCTCCTTAATATCCATCACCACGAAGTCCCATGGTAAGCAAAGTCCGCCCGGTACTTGTAGTGGTATGTTTTCGGCAATCCCTATCGGCCTAGTGATCCGCCCATCGGTGAGTTATATCTTCATGGCTGTGGCCTTGAGATCGGTTCCTGTATTCAATTTCTTAATCATCGTGAGGGGCATGAGGCTCACGCTTGCTCTCAAATATGCCAAAGCTTTCTGAAGTGGGACTCCTCCAAGCGTGCAAGGAATTCGGAAGCTACCGGGATCTTTGAACTTGGTCGGTGCTTTATCCTTTCTAGTAAACCACGTACTTTGCTCGACGAGCATGATCCTTTCTTTTCGCTTCTTTCCCGTGATCAAATCCTTTAGAAACTTAGCATAAGACAGGATTTCGATGATGGCATCCAAGAATGGGATATTCAAACTCACACCTCGAAAATACTCCAGAAATTTGATGAGCCTTTTATCAATCCTTGCCTTTGCCAACCGTTTGGGAATGGTATTGGTGGCATATAAGTGCGCTCCTCTTGTGGATTTTCTACTTCAGATTTTTCACAATCACTCGGTGCCTTTGGGTCCTCCTCAGCATTGCCTGGCTCCTTATCAACCGAAATTTCTTCCCTCGGCTCCTTAGCTTGAACCATGGTGGGAGTAGTATCCTTCTCGCCTCTTGTAGTTACTGCCACAACCGCATTGATGTGGCCGATATTGCTTCATGGGTTTTGTTCTGGTTGAGCCACAATTGTTGATTGTTCTTGTTTAGCAATGCGAGTTGCTCCGATAACTGTGCCATGACGGTGTTAAGGGAATCTTGTTGGGCCGTCAATTTTGCATTAAACTTATTTTTTTCAGCCATGAACTCTTCAACCCTTGCTTCGTGGTCCGACCTTGGCGGCGCTTGGGTGCCCTCCATCTTTGATTGTACCCTAGGGGTTTATAGGGCCCCGTTTGTTGCCTCGGTGGGTAATTTTGTTGTTGGGGGGTGCTCTTTGTTGATATTGTGGTTGTTGTGGATGCCGGGCTTGTGGTTGTTGCGGTGGTGGATTCAAGGCTCCATCATTGTTGGCGTATGAAAATCTGGGGTGACCCCTTGTAGCCCGGTTCATCCAGAACCGGTACTATCCACAACATATTGAGCTTGCTCCATTGCTCCGTCTCCTTGCTCCCCTCTAATAAACATAACATGTGCTTGATCTTGCTAGTCGCTCATGCTTCCTCCCAGTGTAGAAACGGTGGGGGCTCCATGTGGTTCACTAACCAACTTTTCTAGTCTCTCCACGAATTTGTGAAGAGAATCAAATTTTGTAGAGAGCTCTGCCACGGCCTTTGCCTCATAAATACTCGACGGCTTCAAGGATGAGGAAGAATGTCCTCTTTCGTCGGCCCACGACTGGTTATTCGAGGCCATCTCCTGAAGTAAAGCCATAGCGTCATCAGGTGTCTTTGACAAGATAGCTCCATTGGCGGTTGCATCAATTATTTGCTTTGTGCTCAGTTGCAATCCATTATAGATGCTATGCACAAGCTCCCATGGCTCGATACTATGATGGGGGCATGGGTGTTGGAGATCCTTGAAACGCTCCCACACCTCATATAGAGTTTCTTGAGGGCATTGCTTGAAAGACATAAGAGCGCTTCGTATCTTAATAGTCTTGGATGTCAGATAAAATTTGTTGAAAAATGTACTTGCCAGCTCATCCCAAGTGGTGAAGATCCCCTCGGCTTGCGTCCTCAACCAATAAAATGCTTTGTCTCGAAGAGTAAACGGAAAGAGGCATAGTCGAATAGCGTTAACCGGCATGCCAGGCATCTGGAAAGTGGCGCATTTAGCCAAGAACGATTGTAGATGGTAGTGCGGGTTTTCTTGTGAGTTTCCATGAAATGGGTCTTGTTGCATCAACACTACAAGTCCTGTTTTCAGTTCAAAGTTCTTGTCGGCTGCCAATTCTGACATGACTATAGAAGAGGTGGTGACATGGTCTTGGGCAGTAGCCTATCTCAGATGGAGACAAGCCTATCCATACGTGCTACTAGATCCTCTGGTGTTTCCGATGCAGCCATTTGATTTTCTGCCATAGCAAATATCCTCTCAGCTCTAAGCCTCCTTGCCGTACGCTCGATCTCAGGATCGTATAATATGTCTTCTTGTGATGCCTTCGATCTCGTGTATATGCATAGAAAAAAGAGAGTCTAGATAGAATTGTTAGCACAATAGAGAAATAAAAGAGTGAAAATAATAAAAATAAAAAGAAATAACTAAGTAAAGAAAAACAATACCGTCGCCTCCCCGGCAACTGCGCCAAAAACTTGATCGCGCCCGGATATACACCCGGAAAACGACTGTAGTCTTACCGCAAGTGTACGGTGAAGTGACGAGTGGGTATCGAACACAGGGAGGACAAATGACAGTACTCTATCTTAATCACCTAGCTATTGATGGTTGAGTGGAATGGTTTGGAAAATAATTTCACGGTCGTTCAATTAACAAATGGAATTCTATATAATAAAAGCGTCTAGGGCTAGGGAATCCCCACTACGGATCGTTACGTATCCTTGTGGATCAGGAATCTCAATGTTGCAAGGCTTGAATTGAGGCGAACTAGTCGTAACTGAATATAGAACCAAGCTCATGCTCTCGTAATATTGTCGGTCTATAGCAACCTAGATTAGGGCCCACTCTCGTGCAAACCCTAACCTAAGCTACTAGCATGAAGATCGACATCATTGTCCAATCACACCTCGAGCACACTCTCGTGCAAACTCGAGCTACGATCTAGGTTATGATAGTTCGTATTCGTCCAATCTCTTAAAAATGAATACGAGTATAGATTTATAATAAAAATCATAGCTTTGGTCCAATCTCTTACAAACCAAGTCTAGAGAATCTCGATTATAAACCTAAATCGAATATCTAGGCCTTCCCATCAATTGAAATCCAATCTCTTGCAAACCCCAATCAATGAAAATTCCTAGCTACTCATAGAAAATCAATCATAACCTAACCATCAATCAATCCTAGCAACAATTCAATTCATTCATCACAATTCTAAGATCGGATCCATAGGGTTCATCCCCATGCCCTAGAATGGCGGAACTACTCACAATTAATCATTACAATCACAGAAATAACGAATAAGATCATAGAGCAATTCATGGTAGAGAGAAAACAATTCATAAAAACAAGAAATTTAGATAGAAAGAACAAACCAAATTGCGAATCTTTGATCTCCAGCTGAGAATTACAATTAAAATAGTCGTCAAAACTAATATTTTGTCTCCCCAAAATTAGGAATAAAACTAGCCTTAAATACAAGTCAACATCGTCCAGAAATTTCTGACAGATTTACCCCTGGCGCAGCCCAGAACCCTAATTCGCGATACAGTCGGACTGCGCTACTCGGCCGAGTGGAACATGTCACTCGGCCGAGTGACAGACTGTAACGACTGGTTTTTCATGTATGGATTTTATTATTTATATATGTAATTTGGTTGCTTCTCCTTGGTTGCGATTTCCATTTCCGTCTCCGTAGTTTTCATTTTCGTTCGTTTCGTCGTGATTCTCTAGATTCTTCCGTCGGTCGGCGTGTTTGGAGTAAGTCATTCATGACGGGCTTCATAACGTCGATATCTTAGAGTTAGAACGAGCCTAGGAGACTTAGGAAACCATCCTGGAGCTTCGCGCTCCATTTCGGAACTTTCAGTGCACATTAGCCGGTGTAAGAAGGGGCACCGACTGACTAGATGACGATCCAGTCGGTCGGAAAACCTTCTTGAACCGACTAGTGGGCTTTGATAAATGTTTAGGAGTTACTGTTTATCGTTAGTCGGTGTAAGAACATTGGTTGACCGACTAGGTTGCAAACTAGTCGGTCAGCAATGCTTCTTTAACCGACTAACTCATTAATTATTTTTGGTACCAGTTACTGTTCACTTTTAGTCGGTCTAAGAACGTTCATCGACCGACTAGAAGTCAAACTAGTCGATCAGTAGTTGTTCTTTGACCGACTAACTCTTAGTTCAGGTTTTCGTCAGGGGTTACTGTTTACACTTAGTCAGTCTGCGTTGGTCAACCGACCGACTAGTTCCCAAACTAGTCGGTCAGTGGTTGCTCTTTGACTGACTAAACAGTACAGGAAACCCTAGTTTTGCCCTGGCCGCCACCAAACTCTATAAATACCCCTCCAAACGTTTTCTTCTTCTTCCTCATCACCTCAAACCCTAATTTCTCCCCCATTGAGCCCTCTTCTTCCTCAAACCCTTAATCCTTCATCCCAAGCTCATCCTTCATCATCCTACCTCTCATCTTCCTCAAACTTTCATCAAACCCCCAAAATCCACATCAAAACCCATTTCTCCAGATTTTCCCCCATTCCCAGATCTGAGACGGATCGTTCTTCCGTTGCCGTGGTTGCTCAGCATCGTTCCTCCGCTTCTTCACGGTAATGCTCGATCCTTTAGTTTTAGCATAACCCACATTGACATTGTGAAACCCTAAGAAAATGGATTATTAGACGATTAGGATTCTATTAAGAAGTCGATTTGGAATCATTGTTCTAATAATTGTTTTGCTATAACAATGATCTATTCCGTAGTTAGCTTGTGTGACGATCTTCATTGCTCGTCAATCCCGGTATCAGGCAAGTGAAACTTGCATCTCTTGATTTGGGCCATGTCTTAGGCCATTACCTTGCTTTAGCGTAAAAGAGACTAGACGGTGAAAGGATAGCCGTCTGGACGCCATTGACCTAGCTTGACAACGAAGCTTGGTCCGTCACCTTCATCATGCTTGTATGTCACGTTTACTTTCCCTTAACGGTACGCGTATTAACAGTTCATGTCATCCATGCATCCTTAACTGCTATTGCATTTTAACTGCCATGTTTAATTTAAATTAACGGTACGCGAATATGTTCATGTCATTGCATTTTGCCTGTCACGTTTAATTTCAATTAACGGTACGCGAATATCTGCTCATGTCATTGCATGCTTGAACACTCATCGTGATTACGTAGCTTCGCTACATACTTGTACTATTTGTTCCGGCTAGGCACCTGTTCTGCAGGCACAACCCTAGGCCAATTACAATTCTGGCTCGTGTTCCAGAAAACGAGCTCAACACAGCCTGCGGGCAATAGGGCACTCACCTGTGTGTGAGTGATCCCTTGTACTTGAACACAGCCTGCGGGAAATAGGGCACTCTCTGAGTGATCCCTTGTACATGACCACAGCCTGAGGGCAATAGGGCATCCATGTGTGGGTGATCCCTTGTACTTGTTACTTGACAATACTTGTCACACTTACCACTTGATACTTGATACTTGTACTTCACTTTACTTGTTATCTCCATACTATACTTGCCATGCCATGCACCATACTTTAACTGTTAGGTTGTTAGTGTACCTTTCTTTCAGTTTCATTACATAAGTCTTTCGACTTGCTGACATGTGTCCCTTTTCTCTTTTGGGTGACACATGTTAGAGCCCGAGCCTGAGATACTTGCTGAGGACGCAGTGTTCGCTGACACTGAGTCAGAACCCGCGTTGATCGAGGACTTCGTAGACACTGGAGATCAGTCTTAGTGTCTATGTCTGGTTTTTGTTAGATTGCTTAGGTTGTCGGTGCGTGGCACCTAGTTTGATACTCTGTTATGTTTGTGTTTTGTTTGGCCTTGTTCTGGGCCTTTAGACTCTTTCCTGTTAGCCTGGTGGCTTTTTCTGTGATGTTGAATATTTTGTGGACAAACTTTGGGATTGGTATTTCATATTTGTCTCCTTTTTCTATTATTATTGTTGTTGTTCCGTTTGCGTTTACATGGACATGCTTATACTAAATTGACACTTATCAGGCGTGCAGCTTCACAGCTCCACGCTTGAGCGGACCTTCTCACGTCTCGTCTCCATTTTAGGGAAGCGTGTCGTGACAGGTTTTAGTGGTTGCCCATGCAGGTCACTCTGTAACTGCAATTATCGGGATAACGATAATAATATAAGATTGTCCAACAAATAAATTCGACATCCGAGTCATAAGCTATGAGTCTAATCTGCTTCGTTTTCTGTGTCACTAGATGGCAGGAAGGCGATTCACCCGTGGTAGAGGTAGTGGTGCGCCCCCTCATGACGAGGAGCCTGAGCGGGAACCCACCAATGGAGAGATGATGCGGATGATGCTCCAGATGATGCAAGTGCAGCAGGGTGTGCTCCTGCAAGTCCAGAATGCTCCGCTTGCTCGAGCTGGTCGGGCAATCCAGGATGCCCCTCGCTCTGAGCTGGGAGCGAAGCAATTTTGGGAGCTGGGTCCTGCATATTTCGATGGTTCTGAAGGTCCTTTGGCTGCAGACGAGTGGATTCGAAACATTGAGGATAACCTGGCGATGGCGAAGATTAACCCGGCTGGATGGGTTGATTTGGCCAAGAGACAGTTGAAGGACAATGCCAGAAACTGGTGGGATGTTGAAGAGAAGATGCTGGTGGAGCCGATAGTTTGGGCTACCTTTAAGTCCAGATTTGATGGAGAATTCTTCCCGAAGGCTGCTAGACAGGTGATGCTGTAGCGCTTCATAGATCTGAAGCAGGGGAGCTTGTCGGTGGATCAGTACCACTAAGAGTTCACGAGGCTCAGTCGATTTGCACCGAAGATGGTGCAATATGCCGATGAGAAAGCTCAGCGATTTCTTCAGGGACTTGCCTTGGAGCTTCAGAGCTTTGTGACCGCTTCTGACCTGGAGACATACCAGAAGGTCCTGGTTGCTGCGAGGCGGCAGGAGTTGAATTTGAACCAGAGGAGGGGACATGTTTCAGGAGCTGGGAAGAGGCCAGTGGAGCCGGTCCGTGCTGTGGTTAGACCTGGATTCAGGCCTGTTCAGGCTGTTCAGTTCAAGAGGCCAGGAGGGCCTATTCTGAAGACTTGCCATTTCTGTGGCAAGACTGGACACATCAGGGATAAGTGTAGGAGGTTCCTGGGATAGTGCATTATCTGCGGAGATCCTGCCCACACCATCAGAGAGTGCCCGAGGTCGAAGCAGCCTTGGCGGGGACCTATTGCTGCTCAGCCATTGCAGCAGAGAGCCCCTGTGCCCGCTGGACGTGGAGCGCCCCTTGTTCCACAGAGACATGCCTTTAAGCGGGCTGTCCCGCTGAGAGGGCTGGCTTTTCTGATGACTGAGGAGGAGAGCATGGCCATGGATGAGGTTATCACAGGTAACTTCCCTCCTAGCTGTTTCTTCCTTAGTTCTGTTTGATTGTTAGATTATGTTTGGTTGCTTGCTCATGTTTGTTGCTAGACTAAGGCTTGATTGTTAGACTGTTTGTAGGTGTGATTTTGGTGTGCACATTTCCTGCACGAGTTCTCTTTGACTCAGGTGCATCGATGTGCATTATTTCTCGGAGCTTCGTGGAGAAGCATTCCTTGTCGACGTCCCCTCTTTCCAAGAGTTGGAATATCGTTACAGGGAATGGTGTGGTCTCGGTGCATCGTGGTTGCAATTCTTGCTCGTTGGTGATTTGTGGACATGAGCTTTACGCTGATTTCATTGTCCACGACATCATCAACTACGATGCAGTTCTTGGGATGGACTGGCTTGCGAGCTTCTATGCTACGATCGACTGTCGAAGGAAGAAGGTCGTGTTCGAGATTCCCGGACACCCAGTGTTTGAGTTCAGCCGTGGTAGCAGTTCGCTTGGTCCTGTCAGATTTCGGGCCAGACCAGTGGAGGTTGTGGCTATGCAGATGGAGTTGGAGAGGCCAGCTGTGGTACGAGAATTTGATGATGTCTTCCCCGAGGAGATGTCTGGGTTGCCACCTGATCGGGCTTTGGAATTTTCTATTGATCTTATTCCGGGAGCGCAGCCCATTTCGAAGGCACCATATCATATGGCGCCAGCAGAGTTGGAGGAATTGCGTAGGCAGTTGGATGAGCTTATGCAGAAGGGTTACATCAACCCTAGTGTGTCTCCGTGGGGAGCACCGGTGTTGTTGGTGAAGAAGAAGGATGGTTCGCGTCGCATGTGCGTAGACTATCGGGAGATGAATGCGGTGACCATTAAGAACAAATACCTGTTGCCTTGCATCGATGATATCTTTGATCAGCTGGGAGGATCGAGGGTGTTTTCTAAGTTGGATTTGAGGAGTGGTTACCATCAGTTGAAGGTGAAGAAGGATGATGTTCCGAAGACAGCGTTCAGGGCAAAGTATGGACACTACGAGTTTGTGGTTATGCCTTCGGTGTAACCAACGCACCCGTAGTTTTCATGAATCTAATGAACCATATTTTCTATGACTTTTTAGATAAGTTTGTCGTTATCTTTATTGACGACATTCTGATCTATTCTAAGTCGGAGGAAGAGCATGCCTCGCACTTGAGGACGGTGCTGGAGATTTTGAGGAAGCATCGGTTGTATGCTAAGTTTTCGAAGTGCGAGTTTTGGCTGGACAGAGTTGCTTTTCTTGGGCATGTGGTGACTGGAGATGGTATTTCCGTGGATCACAAGAAGATCAGGGCCATCAGAGAGTGGCCTGTTTCGCAGTCAGCGTCTGAGATCCGGAGTTTCCTTGGGCTTGCTGGTTACTATCGGCGTTTCATTAAGGACTTTTCCCGTATTACAGAGCCGATGACCAGGTTGACGCGGAAGGATGTTGCTTTTGTTTGGTCGGGTGATTGTAAGGATGCATTTGGTATTCTGAGGGAGAGGCTGACGACTGCCCTTGTTCTTGCTGTGCCTGATCGCAGTGGAGGATTCAAGATCTTTTGCGATGCTTCTGGCAAGGGTCTTGGCTGTGTTTTGCATCAGCATGGACATGTTATAGCTTACGCTTCTCGTCAGCTCAAGGTTCATGAGAAGAATTACCCGACACATGATTTGGAGTTGGCTGCTGTTGTGTTTGCTCTTAAGATTTGGAGACACTTCTTGCTGAGTGAGAAAGTGAAGATCTTCACCGATCACAAAAGCTTGAAGTATATTTTTACTCAGAAGGATCTCAACATGCGACAGCGTCGATGGTTGGAGCTCATGGCGGATTATGAGATTGATTTGCAGTATCACCCTGGCAAGGTGAATGTGGTTCCTGATGCGCTGAGTAGGCTTCCAGCGGTGATGATTTTGACTTCGCAGTGGAGATTGCAGCAGGATTTTACGAGTCTGGTGTGGAGATTGTTCTTCCTGGAGAGGATTCTTCGTTGATGTGTATGCAGATACAGTCGACGATTGTGGATCGGGTCAAGGCTGGCCAGGCTGAGGATCTGAAGCTGGCGAAGATTCGGGAGCAGGTGGAAGCCGGTCTGTGGACTGACTTTTTGATTCATGAGGATGGCTCGCTGAGGTTTGGAGCCAGGTTGTGTGTGCTAGCTGGGGATATTAGAGAGGAGTTGATGGTGGAGGCACATAGCTCGCCGTATTCTGTGCATCCTGGTGGGACCAAGATGTACAAGGATCTTCGTTTGAACTATTGGTGGCATGGTATGAAGAGGAGCATGGCTCGGAGTGTGGCCAAGTGTTTGGTTTGCCAGCAAGTGAAGGCAGAGCATCAGCATACGGCGGGGTTGCTACAACCGCTTCCGATTCCGGAGTGGAAATGGCAGCACATCACTATGGATTTCGTGACTGGACTACGTCGGAGTCCAAAGCAGAATGACGCGATTTGGGTGATCGTAGATCGATTGACCAAATCCTCGGACTTTATTCCATTCTGAGTGGGACAGTCCACTGAGGCGCTAGCGAGGAGATATATGGAGGTAAATTCTTTTACTCTCCGTTTTATTTCCTTTTTCTAGTTTGGATAGTGATGTAACGTGAATCGTGCAGGAGGTTGTACGACTTCACGGATTCCCTGTGAGCATCGTATCGGACAGGGACACGAGGTTCACATCTCAGTTTTGGCAGAGTTTGCAGAAGAGTTTGGGTACGCGTCTGAGTTTCAGCACGGCGTACCATCCGCAGACGGATGGCCAGTCCGAGAGGACGATTCAGATCTTGGAGGACATGCTGAGGGCGTGCATGTTGGATTTCAAGGGTTCATGGGAGGACCATCTGCACTTGGTGGAGTTCTCTTACAACAACAGTTACCAGGCGTCTATTGGCATGGCGCCTTTCGCCGCATTGTATGGGAGGAAATGTCGATCGCCATTGAGTTGGGATGACGTTGGTGATAGGGAGCTGTTGGGACCTGAGATGATTGTGGAGGCTGTGGAGGTTGTCAGGAACATTCGGGAGAGGTTGAGGATTGCTCAGGACCGTTTTAAGCATTGGGCGGATGCTAAACGCCGTCCTTTGGAGTTTCAGCCTGGGGATCATGTGTTTCTGAGGATTTCCCCGAATCGTGGAGTGATTCGCTTTGGGAAGCGAGGGAAGTTGAGCCTGCGATACATTGGACCGTTTGATATTCTGGAGAGGGTTGGTGAGGTAGCTTACCGCTTAGCCTTACCGCCATCTTTGGAAGGAGTTCACGATGTTTTTCATGTGTCATAGCTTTGTCGATACATCAGCGATCCATCTCATGCTGTGGATTTCTCGGAGATCACCGTTCGCCCAGATTTGACGTATGACCAGCATCCAGTGCAGATTCTGGACAGGCGTCAAAAGTCACTTCGGAACAAGGTCGTCGATCTTGTTAGAGTGATGTGGCGGCACGGTTCGCCGGGAGAGTCTACTTGGGAGAGAGAAGATGAGATGCGAGAGCGCTATCCACTTTTGTTCCCGGACACGTGAGTGTTGGGAATTCCGAGGACGGAACTTTTCTTAAGTTGGGGAGGATGTAACGACTGGTTTTTCATGTATGGATTTTATTATATATATATATATTTGGTTGCTTCTCCTTGGTTGCGATTTTCATTTCCGTCTCCGTAGTTTTCATTTTCGTTCGTTTCGTCGTGATTCTCTAGATTCTTTCGTCGGTCGGTGTGTTTGGAGTAAGTCATTTGTGACGGGCTTCATAACGTCGATATCTTAGAGTTAGAACAAGCCTAGGAGACTTAGAAAACCATCCCGGAGCTTCGCGCTCCATTTCGGAACTTTCAGTGCACATTAGCCGGTGTAAGAAGGGGCACCGACCGACTAGTTGACGATCCAGTCGGTCAGAAAACCTTCTTGAACCGACTAGTGGGCTTTGATAAATGTTCAGGAGTTACTGTTTATCGTTAGTCGGTGTAAGAACGTTGGTTGACCGACTAGGTTGCAAACTAGTCGGTCAGCAATGCTTCTTTAACCGACTAACTCATTAACTATTTTTGGTACCAGTTACTGTTCACTTTTAGTCGGTCTAAGAACGTTCATCGATCGACTAGATGTCAAACTAGTCGATCAGTAGTTGTTCTTTGACCGACTAACTCTTAGTTCAGGTTTTCGTCAGGGGTTACTGTTTACACTTAGTTGGTCTGCGTTGGTCAACTGACCGACTAGTTCCCAAACTAGTCGGTCAGTGGTTGCTATTTGACCGACTAAACAGTACAGGAAACCCTAGTTTTGCCTTAGCCGCCACCAAACTCTATAAATACCCCTCCAAACGTTTTCTTCTTCTTCCTCATCACCTCAAACCCTAATTTCTCCCCCATTGAGCCCTCTTCTTCCTCAAACCCTTAATCCTTCATCCCAAGCTCATCCTTCTTCATCCTACCTCTCATCTTCCTCAAACTTTCATCAAACCCCCAAAATCCACATCAAAACCCATTTCTCCAGATTTTCCCCCATTCCTAGATCTGAACCGGATCGTTCTTCCGTTGCCATGGTTGCTCGGCATCCTTCCTTTGCTTCTTCACGGTAATGCTCGATCCTTTAGTTTTAGCATAACCCACATTGACATTGTGAAACCCTAATAAAATGGATTATTAGACGATTAGGATTCTATTAAGAAGTCGATTTGGAATCATTGTTCTAATAATTGTTTTTCTATAACAGTGATCTATTCCCTAGTTAGCTTGTGTGACGATCTTCATTGCTCGTCAATCCCGGTATCAGGCAAGTGAAACTTGCATCTCTTGATTTGGGCCATGTCTTAGGCCATTACATTGCTTTAGCGTAAAAGAGACTAGACGGTGAAAGGATAGCCGTCTGGATGCCATTGACCTAGCTTGACAACGAAGCTTGGTCCGTCACCTTCATCATGCTTGTATGTCACGTTTACTTTCCCTTAACGGTACGCGTATTAACTGTTCATGTCATCCATGCATCCTTAACTGCTATTGCATTTTAACTGCCATGTTTAATTTAAATTAACGGTACACGAATATGTTCATGTCATTGCATTTTGCCTGTCACGTTTAATTTCAATTAACGGTACACGAATATCTGCTCATGTCATTGCATGCTTGAACACTCATCGTGATTGCGTAGCTTCACTACATACTTGTACTATTTGTTCCGGCTAGGCACCCGTTCTGCGGGCACAACCCTAGGCCAATTACAATTCTGGCTCGTGTTCCAGAATACAAGCTCAACACAGCCTGCGGGCAATAAGGCACTCACCTGTGTGTGAGTGATCCCTTGTACTTGAACACAGCCTGCGGGCAATAGGGCACTCTCTGAGTGATCCCTTGTACATGACCACAGCCTGCGGGCAATAGGGCATCCATGTGTGGGTAATCCCTTGTACTTGTTACTTGACAATACTTGTCACACTTACCACTTGATACTTGATACTTGTACTTCACTTTACTTGTCACACTTACCACTTGATACTTGATACTTGTACTTCACTTTACTTGTTATCTCCATACTATACTTGCCATGCCATGCACCATACTTTAAATGTTAGGTTGTTAGTGTACCTTTCTTTCAGTTTCATTGCACAAGTCTTTCGACTTGCTAACATGTGCCCCTTTTCTCTTTTGGGTGACACATGTTAGAGCCCGAGCCTGCGATACTTGCTGAGGACGCGGTGTTCGCTGACGCTGAGTCAGAACCCGCGTTGATCGAGGACTTCGTAGACACTGGAGATCAGTCTTAGTGTCTATGTCTGATTTATGTTAGATTGCTTAGGTTGTCGGTGCGTGGCACCTAGTTTGATACTCTGTTATGTTTGTGTTTTGTTTGGCCTTGTTCTGGCCCTTTAGACTCTTTCCTGTTAGCCTGGTGGCTTTTTCTGTGATGTTGAATATTTTGTGGACAAACTTTGGGATTGGTATTTCATATCCGTCTCCTTTTTCTATTATTATTGTTGTTGTTCCATTTGCGTTTACAGGGACCTGCTTATACTAAATTGACGCTTATCAGGCGTGCAGCTTCACAGCTCCATGCCTGAGCGGACCTTCTCACGTCTCGTCTCTATTTTAGGGAAGCGGGTCGTGACACAGACCCAAAGAAATACAAGGAAACTGGGTTTTTTTGGGGGTCTGTGACCCTGTGTTACTCGGGCGAGTAGACTTTCTCACTTGGTCTAGTGGTCTTTCGCAATCGGCCGAGTGAGTCTTCTTCAAATTCCAGTAAGTCAGCAGAAATTTCAAGAGAAAACCCCTGTCGTACTCGGGCGAGTGGACTTCTTCACTCGGCCGAGTGAGATATATCACTCGCCCAAGTGGACTTCGACTTAATGTGCTCATGTATCCATTGTACTCGGTCGAGCATGTTCCTTCACTCGGCCGAGTGAACTGCCTGGTCGGCCGAGTGAGCTGCTTCTGGGGCTCTTTCTTCTCCTCCTCGCCTCCTCGTCGATTCTATCGAACTTCTTCCTCTTCTGATCATCATCTAGCGCTGCTAGCTCCTCAATAAGGCCGTGAGCGATGCTCCAGTGTGCGTGAAAGTCCCTTGATCTCATTTTTGCTCTAGATCGCTCCATATTTCCTGAAATACGACAAAAACAAGAAATAGTGAAAAGCAACACGATATCATAGAATAGTCGTGAAAAACGTAATATGGGCGATCGAAATGACATGAAAACATGCAGAAAAAAGGTGTAAAATAAGGAGCGATCAGACATCCGACGGGCCTAGCAGCGAGTCCTCAAGCCCTAATCTTTTGTGTTTTATTTCTTTCTTTCTTTATGTGGAATCCCTTGTTTGTGACGTTGAGTAACACAACCTTCGCATCCATACCATTACGACCCTCCATACTCCAAATCCATAAATAAATCCGCAAGTCTAACTCAACCTAGGAGTAGATATGTAGTATAGCAGTGCTTCCCAGTGTTTGATACCCGCTTGCCACTATACCGTGCACTTGCTGTTAGACGACATCTTTTTGGAGTTAATTCCGGGTCGATCAAGTTTATAGCGCTGTTGCCTAGGAAGCGTTCCACCATATTATCTATTTACCACAATTAGATTGATTAGATTGCGTTAAAAAAAACTAAAAAACAAGAAAACAAAAAAAACAAAAAAACAGAGAGAGCGAGTTTTCCCCACCACCTGCTATTATTATTGTCTTTATCTCTCTTTGTACCACTGACGTCTTTTTCAGGTTGTCTACTTTGCTTGATCAGGTACAGTTGATGCAGTGATGTTGCTTCCAAAGATGATACGACCATTCTATACAATCCTTCATATATCTCGCTGCTACATTCAATCAAGCTGATGGTGAATCAGGGAAGCCTTTTATAGGTTCGACGAAGTGATATGAATGTTCCAAATGGAGTCAAACTTTATGTGGGATGGTTTCCAGCTACTTCCTCTCTTTACTAGAGGATTGCAGGGATCCTCATTGGAATTCTTGAATGATGCATCTGACAACCTTCGAGGAACTGAGATATGCAGCAGCTTTAGAGAGCTTATTGGATGCAGCTCGATCTTCTGGCTCATTAGCCGTCGAGGCAAGTCATCCAGAAGATTGTGAGCTTGTCAATTTTATTATGAGTCATGTGTATACTACAGGTACCATCGAGGAGGATATTCACGTTCAGCTTGGGGGAGGTATTATGCGCTTTGATATTCCCACTACAGACGAGACATCGGCACCTAGCACTGCAGAGCCAGCTCATGCCGTCGTCGCCCCCTTGCCACCCATATGAGTCAGATCAGCCTATACCATCAGAGGATATTATCGAGTAGGTCGTGCTTACAGTTGCAGAGCAGACCATTGAGGAGGACGTGACTTGGGACGATGACATCTGCCCACAGATGGAGCCCGAATTGTGACCTCATCCTTTCAAGCTACCGCAGCCATCCCCACCTTTCACAGAGGCTGAGCATCCCTTAGAGGACCACCCACCAGAGCTTACAACTCCCACTCAGGGAGACCTCTTTAACCACTCTATTTCTGAATCTTGTATCCTATTTGACATTTATTTTGATTCAGACCATTTTGACACATCATAGCTATTGCAGGACACTTACAATTATGGACAAGAGGTATGCTTGAACGTGTCCTTGCTTGAAGAACCTGACGAGCATGACGAGGAGTCACCTGATGAGGTGATATATACATCTGATCAGGATATACCTGAGGATCTTGGAAAGGACACCGAGGAGAGAGAGGACATGGTACTTGAGAGTAGAGATTTATTTTCAGGAAAGTGTTGTTAACCATCCTTAATTTTAAATATTTATGTTGATGACCCTCTTTGGGAAACATTTGTTCAGGGGAACAATCTTTCACAATGGACTGATGCATTCCACTCTTCGCAGATACAGGTGGACGCCTACGAAGAATGTTAAGGGATGTATCGCTGGAGTTTGTTGGCGTCAGTGGCTATACACACCTGACAGAGCCATGGAAAGTGCAGATAGAGCAGCTGCCTGCACCTGCAAAGATATTGGACCCGCCTTTTGATACAGGCGGTACCAATCTAGTAGTGTAGTATTTTATGCTTTAAATAAACACGAATCCTCTCAACAGCAAGAGGACCGTATAGGATTCTATATGCTTTCTTAGTTTATAAATTCACCACATATGATGGCTCAGTTATCTTCTGTACCCAACCCACTATTTATCATCCATGCCCACACTTGTATTTGGGGCTTATTTCGCCTCTCTTCCCAATTTTTATGTGATGTTTAAGCTTGGAGGAGAGAAACTATTTTGTTAAGTGGCCCCCTATCTTGTCTTGTCCTCTATTTATATCATACACACATTGATGACAATGTGATGTTTAAGCTTGGGGGAGTGCATAGTGCACACACTTTGCTTCATCATGAAACACACTTCGAAATTTTCATATGAACCATATTCACCTCTATATTTATGTATCATATGCTTCATTTTCTATGAAATATCATGGATTTTTTATGAACTCTGATATCTGTTAGATTAGAGTTCGATTCCTTGATTAGTGTATCTTTGTTAATATGCTTTTCCATAGTAGAATCCATAGTTTCACAACCATATTCTCGAAACAGTTAAGCTAAAAATGAACGAATCAAATCTAAAAAAATCATTTGACTCATGCGTGATTTGATTAACAATTCTATTACTTCATAGATGTTTAGTGATTCAAAAGAAATATGATAACCCAACAACAACCAAAGTAGTGATGATTAGGATTTCTGAAACCGAGACATGTCTAAATTCTATACTTTTTCTTTTTCTTTTGTGAATAGCCAATAAATGATCTTTGATCATATTTTGCATTCCATCACATTTACGTGAGTTTGCAAAAATCTCAAAAATGCAAAAATCAAACAAATATCCTGAATAAAAGGCCCTAGGGGTTCTTCGTAACCCAATGCCTTAAGACCATCTGGTCTGGGATGCATAGGCCGCTTTTTGTATATATTTAGTTATCTCATGTATATAAAGAAGGAACCATGTATATGAAATATTCATATAGCCAAAAAGAATATAAAAGTACAAAAATCCTATATCCTTATCTCCATTTCTATATAGGATAAAGACATTGCAAAGTTGATGGGTTCTAGGAGTCTTGAAATGGTCGTAGTGTGGTGATGCCTTACCTTGGTTGAATTTGCTAAATTTATTTCATGAAGTATAACAAAATACCACGCATGCTTGAAAACGGTTGATCATGACATATTATACTGCTTAGAGAATGAGTTGGGGACATTGGTTTCATTTCTGTGAACTTAGTATATTGCATGATAAACTATGATATGCTATAACTCTACTCTTATTTTATCACTTATCAAGTTCATTACATTTATTGAAATCCACGTTATTTTAATTTGAGCGAGATTTAAGTATTTGTTGTGTATATGTGTTCTAATTTCATATTGACGTGTGTTCACGAGATCTTGCATACCTTGGGTTCTTATATTTTCTGAATTTAAGATTGAACCCATTGTCTCCATTACATGCCACCATCTCACATCTCCATTGTATCCCTCTCCCGTGTTCGCTTCTTACTAGTCTTCCTCGAGGACAAGTAAGAGGCAAACTTGGGGGATTTTGATGTGTCATTATATTCCACGTTTATCTATATGATTACATGTCAAAATGATTTCTCAATTACATATTTCATACGCTTTTACACTATTATTTGGAACAATATGACTTTCGGAGCGTTTATGCCCATTTCAGGGATTTGGATCGTATTGAAGCAATTTGGAGTCAATAAGATGATCGGCGAGTGAGAGCACTAAGGAGACTCATGATGACATGCTTGATGTGGTAAAGAAGAAGACTAGAGGAAGAAAGAAGGAAGATAAAGAGAAAAGAAGAAGCCAAGAAGCAACTAGGCCACTTTCATAGGCGACTCGACCGAGTAGCACAAGCTGCTCGGTCGAGCTGATACACTAGCCCAGCAGTAAAGAGAATGTGCATCCTACTTGACTGAGCAGAGTGGCGACTCGGCCCAAGTCGTTCCTATTTTCTAACTCCATCCTACCAATATCCTAGTCGACCGAGCAGGACCTACTCAGACGACTCGACCGAGCAAGGCCTACTCGGGCCGAGTAGGCAGATCGACACTTGGACGGAGAGCTCCGATCTACTGACAGCTCAACTGAATAGGCGGACGAATCGATCGAGTGCGAAGGCTACTCGGTCGAGTAAGGCGAACACCCAAATTTTCAGACAGCCGTGCGATCTTTTCAAATCTGATATCACTTGGGATTTTTTAGTATTTTTTTGATATTTTTTTTCAGATAGTAGACTTCAAGATGGTTTTAACGCTACCAAGGGCATGCCAATCGTAGGTCGGATAAACTCTGGGGAATTTCTGCAAGATTGTGCTGCAGGGCTAAAATCTGCTCTCGACCGACTGTTGTTTCTACTCGGTCCGAGTGCTGCCGGGGTCCACCAATAAGTTGCTGCCAGAAACAGATTTGGGCCAAATTTGAGAGGGGTTTTTTTTGGGTTATTTGCTAGGGTTTTGAGGGGACTATTTATAAGAATTGTAGCCGTCATTTAGGGGAGGAGTTTTTAGAGAGTTCTTAGAGAGTTTTGGAGACGATCTTTTTGGGAGTTATGCTATGTCATAGGCCCCTCCTCTTGTATCAAGCTAAGTATTTTACCTCTTTAATTTTATTTTAGTTCTTATTATTGTTTTTCTATGATGCTAGCAATGATCCCCATTGTTTTCATAAATATTTGCTAAGCTTGAATAATCTTTTCTAGGGCTAATGGATTAGTCCTAGGATTTTAGGATCTGATCCAAAGATAGGATTTTTATGACGCGTTGGATATAAATAGGGTTGTATTTTGGTTGATTCGGCCAAATCCCTAGGAGAACTCGCACTGAGATCGTGCCCACTGTCGGTGGAATCGATTATCGTAAGGAGTATCCTACGGATTTAATTAGGAAGTTAGTGGATCCAACTAAGGCTCATAACCATGCCCGGCTCTGCCTTGAGGGGATCCACCGACGAACTATATCACTACATTGACGGCTACCACCATTGCGTCAATGAGAGCCACCCAATTACATCGAAGCTCTAACCCACAAGAGTGGTGTGAGCCGATAGACCATCCCCATAAACCCAATGCAACGTAAGAGTCCTAGCCTAGCATCGACATCCGACGGTCCTAGCGGCAAGTCCTAAAGCCCTAATCTTTTATATTTTATTTATTTCTTGCTTTGTGTGGAATCCCTTATTTGCGACGTTGAGTGATACAACCTTTGCATCCATCACCATTACGACCCTCCATTCTACACATCCACCAATAAACCTGCAAGTCTAACTCAACCTAGGGGTAGATAGGTAGTATAGCACCGCTTTCCCGTGTTCGATACCCGCTTGCCACTATATCGTGCACTTGCGGTTAGACGACATCGTTTCGGAGTTAATTCTGGATCGATCAGTGGGCTAGATCCCTCTTGGGGTGGTCAGATCAACCCCAAATTGACATAGATCTTGGCGAGGTTCTGACTCGCCTTAGGGTTCGCTAAAATGTTTAGCATGTTTAATATTTTTTCGATGTGCTTGTTTTCCATCTGTAGTCCGTCCGACGTAGGACGAGCACAGATCTGTGCCCTAAGGGTCTGCCAAAACCCTTCACGTTGTACATATACAGTTTGACCGATTCCCAAGGGGGAAGAGGATGCCAGCTTCGACAAAGCATCAGCTCGATGATTCTTCGACCTTGGCACGTGATGAATTTCTACGCACGTCAATTTGGCGAGTTCCACTTTAGCGACTTGCATGTAACCTTGCATCGAGTCATCACGGGCTTCGAAGGTCATATTTAGTTGGTGGGCGACGAGGCTGGAGTTGCTGAGTAGTTTGACCACTCTCGCCCCTAGGGCTCGATTCAATCGGAGTCCGCTAATGGCTACTTCATATTCTGTAGCTTTATTAGTGGTTTGGAAATCGAAATGAAGGGCGTATTCAAAAATATCGCCCGCTAATGTTTGGACGATTATTCTGGCACTGATCTCAGCTTCTGTGGCTGAACCGTCAACTTGTATGATCTAGGTTCCCTCATCATTAGTTGCATCTTTCACTCTACTTGGCGGGTTGCTGCTTGTTGATGACGAGGGGGTAGCCTCAGGTAGTGCGCTAGTTGAATATACCTCTTCCCGGGGGCCATCGTCGTGGGTGAGTTCGACGATAAAGTTGGCAAGAGCCTACCCTTTTATGGCGGTCCTTGATTTAAATTGGATGTCGAACTCGCTAAGTTTGACCCCCCATTTCTTCATTCTACCCGAACGATCGAACCTCTTCAGAAGTCTTTTCTAAGGGAGTGTCGGTGAGGACCAAGATGGCGTGTGCTTGGAAATACGGTCGCAGCCTCCTTGCGGATTGGACCAGTGCGAAAGCCATCTTTTATATCCTCGAGTAGTTGAGCTCCATGCCTCGGAGAACCTGACTGACGTAGTAGATGGGCCATTCTACCCATGCGTCCACTTTGACGAGTACTGAACTTACGGCCTCCTCGGTGGTGGCCAGGTAGATGATGAGCTGGTCATCTTTATCTGGCTTGGTCATGAGCGATGGGGTACGAAGGTACTCCTTCAACTCGGAGATAGATTTTTTGCAGTCTGCATCCCAGTTGATGACTCTCTTGTCGCTTGATGTGGATGTAATTGCCTTTCTTAACACCTTGAAGAAAGGTAATGACCTTTCGGCTGACTTAGACAAGAATCGTCCCAAGGCTGTTATCCTTCCGTTCAGCCTCTAGAGCTCTCTGAGAGTCGAGGGCTCATTCATCGTGATGATGTCAGTAATCTTGTCGAGGTTGACTTCGATTCCCCAATTCGTCATCATGAAACCGAGGAACTTCACCGACCGAACCCCAAATGTACATTTGGCAGGGTTTAACCGAAGGTTGTATCGTCGGATCTGTGCAAATATCTCTCGGAGGTCTGCGACATGATCCATTGGCTTTTTGACTTGACTAACATGTTGTCGACGTCGATTTATAGGTTTCATCCTATTTGAGCATTGAAGACGTCGTTCATCATGCATTGGTACGTGGCCCCTGCATTTTTCAAACCAAATGGCATTTTGGTGTAACAGAAAATACCTGGATCAGTGATGAAAGAAGTTTTCTCCTCATCCTCTGGTGCCATCTGAATCTGGTTATGTCCTGAGAAGCCATCCATGAAGCTGAGAAGTTTGTAGTCTGAAGCACTGTCGACCAGATGGTCGATTCGTGGCAGGGGATAGCTATCCTTCGGGCATGCTTTATTGAGGTCGGTGAAGTCGATGCACATTTTCCATTTGCCATTCGCCTTCTTGACCATCACGACATTTGAGAGCCATTCAAGGTACTTCACTTTTCAAATGAAGCGAGCTTCCAGAAGTTGATCAACTTCTTCGATCGCAGCTTTCATCATTTCGCCTCCCATGTTTCTCTTCTTTTGCTTCATGGGCCTGGAGGTCGGGTCGACCTCCAGCTTATGAAACGCTACCTCAAGGTCGATGTCGAGCATGTCCTTTGGGGTCCAGGCAAAGATGTCGGTGTGCTCTCTTAGGAGGGAAATTAACTGTTCTTTTTAGGTCGCAAGGGCGCAGCGACCCGATAGAGACGGGGTTTCCTTCCTCGTCGAAGACTTAGATGTTCTTCCTCGTCGACCACCACAGACCGTCGATTTTTGATCTGTGGGTCGACTGGATCCACCTGCTCGATCCTCCTCAGGGCAGTGAATAGCGTGTAGCAGGACCGCTCCTGTTTTTGATTCCCTTTTGCTCTTCCGACTCCCTCGGAGGTCTGGAACTTGATCATCTGATGGAAGGTTGAGACTACCGCTTTTATGGCATTCAGTAGCATTCTTCCAATGACGCTGTTGTATGTCGAGTTAATCTAAACCACCATGAAACTGGTTAAGCGAGTGATTAGTCGAGAATATGTACCGAGGGTCACCGATAGGGCGATGATGCCTGCTATCGGGGCGGAATGTCAGGTGAATCCCACCAGGGGTCCCGTACAAGGCGTCACCTCCGCAGATGACATTTTCATCCTCTCCAACGTAGTGAAGAAGAGTATGTCGCACGAGCTTCCGGTGTCGACAAGCAACCTTTTTACGGTGATCTCTTTGATGGTGGCCATAACGACGACGGCATCATCGTGCGGTAGTTCCACCCTCCAGATCTTCGTTCGAGAAGGAGATATGTGGTGTAGAATCTATGTGGCCCTTTCGCCCATGGATACTGTCATCAACCTCCCATCGTAGGAGCTTTGAAGAGAGGTTGATAATTTCAGGTGCGGGGAACCTCCCGTTATCATGCTGATAAGTCCGATGCAGGGAGGTCCCATGGCAACCTCGGAAGTAGTGGATGGGTGGGTCGACATGGTCGAATAGTTCGTCGATCGGGATGTCGACTCGTGGTTTCCCACAGACGGTGCGAAACTGTTAAGGCCAAAATTGACCAAGATAGTTGTCAAGCTGACGTAGGCTTGATGCACTGAGTTGGAGCCTCGTCAGCAATTGGAGTGGGATGCTTGGTGGAGTGATGATAGTTAGAGAGATGTGACCTTCGATCAACCTTCGAGCGATAGTTGCGTCGATCGATCGAGGCTGGGAAGCTCGCTGTCGACCTTTGACGTTAGACGATGATCGTCGATCTACACCACAGGGACTCATTAGGAGGGTCGGATCTAGGTTCTGACCCTAATCCACTCTGAAGCTTAAGTTAGAGAGCTTGGTGCAGCTGAGATCGACCCACAGAGGTTCGTCTCTAAACTAGTGATGCAATCTCGAATATAAGAAATGTAAGTTGAGAAAGTAGAGTTCTATGTCTTAGATCTCGTACCTTGAAGATGGAACCCCTTTACCTTTGTTCATCGGTCTATTTATAGGAAATTCCCCCTTGATGATGTGTAACCGTCCCTCATTGATTGGGGCATGATCTTCTTTGAGATTCGAGTTAACGGCTGCCCATTTACTCGGTCCCATTAACTCTCCCCTGAATGTTGGCGTTTGCCCAATGGTCAAATGACCCATTTGTCCGACTCAACTGTACCCCGCTTAGAGGGGGGTATTGGGTCGTGGATGCTAAACGGGTCGAGTATGCGGATATCTAAATGGGATTTATACCCATGCCCTAACACCCCCTATAGACCACCAGGGTACCAGCAGTAGCGTCAACAGGAGCTAGCTTTGCCCGCTCCTCCTCCAGCTCAGCAGAAATTCTCCTTGGAGGCCTCCTTGGAGATATTCATCGAGGAGCAGGAAAAGCTCAATCTAGACCATGCGGCCCATAGCAAGGAACTTTCCACCATGGTGGATCAGCTGAAGGAGCAGCTGAGTCAGATGGCGCGGTCCCAAGTCAAGCTCCCTGCTCAGTCAGAGAAGAACCCCAGGGAGAGCGCCTGTGCCATCACCACCCGTAGCGGCCTATCGACGATGGATCCAGAGCCACCGGTGATGATTCCCACAGATGCATCACCCGAGGAGGTGGTAGATGAGTTCCCACTGGTTATAAATGGTGGCGATATTGAGGCTGAGGAGCAGCCCACCACCGTTGAGAGAGATATCCCTCCCGTAGTGAGGGAAGTGATCAAGGAAAGGGCAAGGCCGATGGAGAAGCCCACGGATCGCCCCATTCTAGTTTCATTCCCGAGTAGATTGGCTAAGGCCAAAATGGCAGAGAAATACGCCAAGTTCTTAGAGCTTCGAAAGGGAGTGGAGTTGAATATTCCATTCATGGATGCCTTCACGAAAATACCCTCGTATGCAAAGTTCCTTAAGGAACTAATCTCGGGGTAGAGAAGGACAGAGCAGGTTTTGTTGGCGGAGCAACCGTCCTCATTTCTCAGAAGTAACAAGCTACAGAAGAAGCTCCCGTCCATGGAGCTTCACCATCCCTTGCTCCATAGGTGACGTCCCCATCAGGAGGGCCTTAATAGATTTGGGTGCAAGCATCAGCTTGATGCACTTGTCCATATTCTACCGCCTCAACACCGGAATGGAGTTAGAGCCAACGGCCATAACCATCCAACTCGTAGATAGGTTGGTAATGCACCCGGTCGGTGTGGCTAGGGATGTCGTCTTACAGATTCCCGTGGGGGTGAGCGTGTCGATGGATTTTGTTATTATGGACATGGCGAAAGATGGAGGATCGCAGCTAATTTTGGGTCGCCTATTTATGGCAACGGCTGGAGTGCTAATAGACGTGCGAGAAGGCATGCTTTCCCTCAATGTCGGAAACATTGAGGATGAATTTCGGCTACCTAAGCCGATGAAGGAGAGGGATCCTACAGCGGACATCGGGTATCTTGATTTAGTGGAGGATGAGCTTGTGGAAGAGTTCATAGCTGAAGAAGTACTGGTAGACCCCCTGCTGGGGAGCGAGTACCATGGCTTAGATCCTTGGCACAACAAAGCCATGGTGGCATATCTACAGGTCCTAGACGAAGACCCCAACGATGGATCAGCAACACGCGAGCGCGCCGTGCTCTCCTTGGAGGATCACCACCTGGACGTCGTGGAAATCAAGAACCTGGTTTTTATAGCGTCCATAGGGCACACAAAAGAGAGACAAGCACCGAAGATGAAGGAGGGGTTCGACTAACTGGCCCCACAAAGGTTGGTCGGGAAGAACGATGGGCACATCTCGCATGCACCCAACATATCGCCTCACTGAACTGCATGGGTCAAGCTAATGACCTTAAACAAGCATTTGGCGGGAGGCAACCCGGCCTATTTACTCGCATTTTGGTTTTAATTAGATTTTTCGAGATTTTTCTTATAGAAATTCAAAAATCCATAAATAACTGAAGTTTATTGATTTTGGTAGGTATTTGGCGGTTACGACGATGAACGAAGGAGAAAAACATGAGCATGGAGTTGAAATTCAAATCGGCGAGACATATGAGATGGGTTAAAGGCTGAGAGTGCTGAAATTTCAGATCGCTCGGCCAAGCGCACAAGACACTCGGTCGAGCGACCAACCCAACAAAGGGGAGATGCGTTGCCCGAGCGGGAGCGCTCGGTCGAGCGCTCGACCGCTTGGAACAAACCCCTTTAAAATCATTGGGTCTCTCGCTCGAAAATTTCTAGCGAGCGACCCAGTTGTCCCCGAGCCCTAGTTAACCCCCGAGCTCTCTACCTCTCCTCCGGCGACCCCCCTCCCCCGAGCACCTCCCCCCACCGACAACCCCCTCCCCGAGCATCCCTCTCTCTCTCTCTCTCTCTCTCTCTCTCTCTCTCTCTCTCTCTCTCTCTCTCTCTCTCTCTCTCTCACCCCCTTCCGATCACCTCCCCCTTCCATCTCATCCCTCTCCCCCTTCACACCCAAACCCTAAACCCCTCTACCGAGCGCCGCCACCCCTCCCCTCCCAAATCTGAGCACCGCCACCCCATCCCATCTCTCAACCCGAGCTTCCACCCCCTCCCCACCCCGAACGCAACCCCCTCCCTTCCATAACCCCCATCACCAATCCCCCAACCCCCAAATCGCCTAATTTCAATTTCAGGTTGGCGGAACTTTTGGCGGGACTGCAATGCCACCTAGGGGCACATCACTCGAGGAGATTGCTTTCACTGCTCTCGCATCATTAAGGGTCCACTCTTCCCTCTCATTACTGCCCTCTCATTATTATCATTATATATATTATATCACTTGTGGACGAGCACACGATGCTTCGCAGGGCTATCATCCGCTCGTCATCATCCTCACCATCTCTGTCACATTCCACGACACCTCCACGCACCTCCACCACCCCACCCACACGCACTCAGCCTCCACGTGCTTCCACGGCACCCCCATGCACTTATACCACCACCACTTGTACGGTACCTCTATGCACTTCCGCTGCACCTTCACCACGTATTACACACACATCCACCACCGACACCCCACCCCCTACACGTCCTCCACACACACACACACACACACACACACACACACACACACACACACACACACACACACACATCCACCATCGTTCCCAGACCATCCACATCTCAATCCCAGCCACAACACACATGCCAAAAGATGTTGGCCCATAAGACAACCTCCTTTAGGCATCGCACCACCACCACATCCACTTCCACCCCCACATCACCAGCACGCACATCCATCCCCACCACCACACACACACTTCCACCACACCCACAGCACCCCCACACACTTCAACCACACCCACCACACCTACCACACCATCTCAACCCCAACTCCCTTCACCTCAGCATTCCAAGAAGAGGAAGTCCTCCAAGAGGGCCCCTCATGCTAGGCCACGCACAGTCACACGCGTTCGCACCCCATCCCCACCTTCATCTCCTTCACCCCCCCACACCAGGAAGAAACACCAGGCTGCTGGCTCCTCAGAGGGGACATGAGCCCCTCTGAGTCAGCCCATACCCATAACACCACCCCCACCCCCACAGCCCGAGATGCCCCTAGAGACCTACGACATTACCTTCATAGACGGGGCTCATCGTCGCGCTTTTGCTGACCATGCTAGGCGCCCGGTCGTCTCGACCAAATTCGCAGACCTAGGAGCCTTAGAGAAGCTAGGCATTTTGCCCATGGTTAGGTAGTTATATGTGAACGTGGGCTGGGAGCATTTTCTAGGGCTTCAGGCGAAGACTTACATTTGCTTGACCCTAGAGGCCCTCAGCTCACTTTGTCGTACCGACACGGGGATTGTATTCTCCATACTGGATGCAGAGATGGAGTTCACTTACGAGGGACTTTGGACCCTATTCCAGTGGACTGCAGTCCCCGCTGTCACAACCACATATACCCCCGGCTCGGATACTCCTCCCGCTATTTACACTACACTCTTTTGGAAGAGGATTTTCGATTTACCTTCCTTCAGCACTAGCCACTCGAAGGCCTCCTCGATCATCCACCCCTGCCTTAGGCTAGCCCACTGCCACCTTGCCACCACCATGCTATGCATGAATGAGCCATGGACTATGTCCTCTGTCTTTCTTGTCCTTTTGTGGGGCATGACCCTCCCTTGCGAGCCATTACTAGATGGCACCTCTCGCCACTCCTACCATATTGATCATGCACAGATCTTCTGTGATCGTTTATGTTGGGCTGTTACTTTGCAGAGGCACCCCATTTGTTATGGCGGCTTTTTCACCATCGCCACCCTTAGGGCAAATCTAGTCCTCCCCAAGGATCTTCTAGAGGCGACGGGTCCTACCACTATATCCTTGCATGTGCTTACTCACATGCAAATTATTAGGCCCCATGGTGATCGACACTGGGTTTATCTTTGTGGGCATTATAACACCGATTATATGGTGCTCCCTAGCCCAGAGATGACCGCCGTGGCCCCTCAGCAGATTGAGTGGATCCTCCCCATGATGGAGCTGATAGGATCATATTTTACGGTTTATTTCTACATATTTTCCTGCCATTTCGATTGCTCATATCGTGATTTTCACGATTATTCGACGATATTTCGATACTTTTCACTATTTCTTGTTTTCGTCTGATTTCGGAAAATATGGAGCAATCGGGAGCAAAAAAGAGCCTAGAGGACCTTCACGCATGCCAGAGCATCGCCCATGGCCTTATCAAGAAGCTAACGGCGCTGGAGAATGAGTGGAAGAAGAAGGAAATCGAAAGAATCGATGAGGAGGCGAGGAAGAGAAGAACAGAGTTTAGAAGTAGGCCACTCGGCCGAGTGACGCGACCCATTTGCCCGAGTGAAGAAGCGTACTTGCTTGAGTAACACAGATACACCGACATCTGCCAAGCCTGAGTGCCAAAGTGTACTCGGCTGAGTGGTAATTTCCACTCGCTCGAGTAAGAACTCCACTCGCTCGAGTAGAGTCAAAAATTTTGAAGAAATTGAAGCCGACTCTCTGACTTTCTGGAGGTATGCAGTGGATCCTACTCGGCCGAGTAAGAAGTCCACTCGCCCAAGTGAGAAATCCTACTTGCCCGAGTGGCATGAGCACCCAGATTTTCAGACAGCCTCTCACTCTTTTGAGATCTGCTATCATTTCAGTTGGCAAAATACTTTTCTCATATTTTTTATGGATAGTAGACTTCATGACGGTTCCAATGCCGTCAAGAACATGCCAATCGGAGGTCGGATGAAATCTAGGAAATTTTTGCAAGTTGACACTACAGTACTGAAATCGATACTCGACCCGAGCTTTGTTCTACTCGGCCGAGCATGCGCAGGCCTAGAACTTAAGTTACGACCAGAGCTGATTTTGTGCACGAATTTCAGAGGGTTTCTTGGGTTATTTGCTAGTGTTTTGAGGGGACTATATATAGGAATTGTAGTCGTCATTAGAGGGGGGGACCTTGGAGAGGTTTTGGGGAGTTTCTATTATTTTCTCGGAGATTTTTTTGGAGGTTAGGTCATTCCCTAGGCCCCCTCTTGGATCTAAAATCTTGTATTTGGATTGGATTTCTTCATGAAAGCTAGGTATCTTTGTTACTGTTATTTGAATCATTGATTTGATATCTTTTTACATGCAAGAATGTTTCCTATTGATTTATATATCATTATTGCTATGCTTGGTTGATCTTTGTCTAGGAAAAGAGATGAACCCTATGGATTTAGGGTTTGATATGTGAAATCTATTGAAAACCCATGTTGCTGAACTTGTTAAAGGGTTAGATTGTGATTAATTTAATACAGACAGTGAGGTGTTTCCATTAGATCTTGAGAGCTTGACAGAGGATTTTGATCCAAGGAAAACCCTAGATATTCGATTTAGGATTACAATCGAAATTTCCTAGACTTGGTGCACGACAGCGACCAAAGCTAGCATTTTTATTGTTCTCCTATACTTATATTCGTTGCATGACGGTGAATGAGTACGAACTATCACGATATAGATCCGAACTCAAGTTGCGCGACAGCGAGCTTGAGTTGGGATTGGACATAATTGCCGATCTTAATGCTAGTGGTTTAGATTAGGCTTGCACGACAGTGAGGCTCTAATTTAGATTGCTATAGACTTGCGTAGCGCGACTGCGTATGCCAGTTCTCCAATTAGTTGCGACAAGTTCACCTTAAATCAAGTTTAATTGCATGGTAATTCATAACTCACATTGATGACTTAAAAATCCATTGTGGGGATTCCTTAGCCATAGACATTCTTACTAATTGAATTTACAACAGACATCTTTATCATCAACATCGACATCCATCACCATTGTCATTACATCACACCATAACCATATCCACCAATAAACCTTAGTAGTCGAGCCAACCTAAGATAGATTGGATCCAACACCACCTCCTTGTGGATACGATACCTGCTCGCCACTAGACCGTGCGCTTGCGGTAAAACTACATTGTTTTCCAGGTGTATATCTAGAAGTGACCAAGTTTTTGGCGCCGTTGCAGGGAGGTGTTTTCCATTGGGTGCCAATTTGTCACAATTAGGTTGATTAGACTACGAAAAAAACATTTGAAAAATAAAAAAAATCATCAAATTTTTTTTTCACCCCATCCATCATTATTATCATTTCTATATTCTTTTTTGCCACAGATATTTTTCTTTTGGTATTTATTCTTGTTGATCAGGTGTTATGGGTGATATTATGTGGACACAGATTTTGATCAGAGTGCTCAGACGGGAGAATACTTTCTTGATGGGATTCTTGCACACCAGGTTGAAATGCAAGCCAGGATTGAAAAGAGCAACCTTCAATTGGAATGGGTGAAAAGGGACCGTGAAATGAGTATGCTCATGCTTAAGATTGCCGGGATTTCCAAAGATATCAGTTCGGCTTCTTCATCTTATGGGCAAGAAGCATCGCAAGTCATGTTATTAGAGCCAGAATGTGCCGTCGTCGATCCCCATCCTACGATACAGATATTGCATATGAAGAGTGGATGGATGAAGAGGCAGTGGAGGAAGCAGAAATTGAGTCATATGCGCTGTCAGAGGAGGACACATTTCAGAACTTATTAGAGGGCATCTTGGAGTCAGTAAGGTTCACTGATTCATGGTAAATATTACATATTTAGCCCCTCATTTAGCCCCATTTTGTGCATAAATGGTACTTATTTGGTCTCTAATATGATCGTATTTTGGATACCCTTAATTATTAGAGTAAACTCTCATTATATGCACAAAACAACAATAAAACTGAGTATTTCTGCCCTTTTAGTATTTTTCATGCGATGATCTCGATCTCACGATTCCAACGACTATTTATTTGTATTTTTCTGAGATCTGTGCTAATTACTATAAATTTTTGAATACAGAATACCATTTAAATGGAGAAATACGGGAGAAATACGGGGAAATACATGTACCCACTCATCTAGCAGGCCACGTGGCCAAATCTCCACTGTCGGATTCTGATCTGACAGTCCAGAAGCGTGCTCGAAATACTGAGCGACGTGGCGCGATCGCGTCCATTGATCCCTAGATCCAACGGCTGAGACAAGCCCGTAGCGGAGCAACGCCGTAGTGGAGCAACACCGTAGCAGAGTAGCGCCGTAGCGGAAGACAGTTGGATGAAGATCCAACGGTCGAAATCAACCCCGATGGCAGATCGAATTTGAAGCAAAAGGCGGGCCTAGCGGGACATGCGGCAACCATCTAACGAGCCCCCGCCACATCGAACGGCCATAACTCAACCTGCATGCGAATTGGATTAGACCAACAGAAGCGACGACGTGGCCCCATCCCAGTCGTTCGTTGACAATTTGACGGTCCAGAGGAGAAGCCACGCGGATTCGGAGCCGGCGAAGGGAGATGCCCGAAGCCACATGTCAGCCACAGCGCGATCCCGCACTGATCGAACGGCCAATATTTGCGGGGGCAAGGGTTTCGGATCCGAAGGGGTTTTTGAAGCGGGGTTTAGCGAAAAACTCGCATCCAATACCGACTTATACCCCTATATATACACATGCATATTTCGAGAGTATTCGGACTTGTTTTTGGGCATATTTTGAGCGTATTGGAGGGGCTACAGAGCATATTTTCGTGAGATTTTCTGGGGCTTTGGAAACAGAGAATAGAGGCTCTTGCAGAAGGAATTCCAAGGCTTTTTGAGGAGTTTTGGTGATAGAAATCTCAACTTATACCTTGTATTTCACGTATTTAGCATGTATTTTGACCTTTTGATCATGTATTTGCTAATGAAATTGAGTTTTCTTCTCTCCATGCGTGGCTAATATCCTTGTGTGTTGGTTGTGATGTAGTTAGGGTGTTGTAATATTTGGTTTCTACGTCTTTTTGCCCTATTTCACATGTTATATCACGTATTTTGCTATATTCTACACGTATTATTCAAGTATTCTCTTTGTTGGTGTACTTGGATCGAATTTGATCTTTGCGGACTTATTCATGGCGTGATCCTTGCAGACATTGCCGTGACGGACCCTTACGGGCACATGAATTTAAATTCTTTATGAAGCTAGTAAATTATGTGATTATATATGGCATTTTGAATGTTCTTGTATCGTTATATTTTTTTCCGATGTTCTCATACCCTTGGGGGGTGAAACGTTGAGTTATAGAAAAGACGTTTATAACCATTGATTACACATACCCTAACAAAATCACAACCGACACATGCTCCTCTCACTGGTTTCCTATATCTACTTTCTGTACACGTTTTAGTATTACTCTTTCGTTTACTTAAAAGCATCATCACGATTGTCTCACCTTCGAAAGGTGGTAGCTTTTCATCGTTTTATTAATCTTTAGAAACTGATTCTTTTGGTTTACAGGTCGACTGTCCCATGGATTCGACACCTGACTCTCCAGGTTTACTACATGATTGATCTCCTACACTTGGGAGTAGCGCTCACACATTTTGAGACGAGGCAAGTTTTTGGCGCAGTTGCGAGGAACAACGGTTTTTGTGATCCGTACTTTCAAATTTTCTCGGGGAATATTCGGTGAGATATTTCCATCTTTTAGTTTAGGATTTTTATTTGATTTCCATTACAAAAAATGCATAAAACTATATGCATCAAAACATCTTTTTCTGCTAGTTTATGTCGCATATGTCTCCTACTTCACATAGATTAGTGCGAACAGAAAACATGGCTAATAATAATGATGAAATACATATCACACCACCTGCACAAGAAAGACCATTATTGGAAATTTATATGCCGTCTATGGTGGTGTCTGATTTGTTCATAGTTCTACCTGTGGATGCTCATAATTTAATCTAAATCCAGGTGTAATTCAACTCTTACCATCTTACCATGGCATTGAAAATGATAATCCGTATTTGTATGTTAGAAATTTTGAAGAAGTATGCTCGACACAGTTGGATGGAAAAATTAGCCACGATTTTATTTATCTTAAATTATTTCCATTCTCTCTGAAAGATAAAGCAAAACATTGGTTTAATTCTTTGCCATCTAGACCTATCTCTACTTGGTTACAATTGCAAACTGAGTTTCTAAAAAAATTCTTTTCTTTACAGAGGACCCATGCCTTGAAGCGATAAATCATGTCCTTTTCACAGAGGGAGAAGGAGACGTACGACCAAGCATGGGAGAGATTCAAGGACCTTCTGATCGCTTGCCCACACCATGTATCTGACAAAGGCCGTGCGATTGGATTCTTTTACGATGGCCTGCAGCTGTAAACTAGGCAATACATGGGATGATGTGCAACGGCAAGTTCTTTCAGAAAACTTCTACGGAGGCATGAGATTACATGGAGACCATAGCAGAGCATGCGAGGCGATGTGAGTCTACTTCAGAGTTTGACAGATCAGAGCCACTTCCACCATCTAAAGGAGGCATGCACTCATTGAATCCAGACGATGCAATAAAAGCACAGGTGGATGCATTACTGACGTAAAGTCTACAAGGCTTAGACTTGAGAGCGGTAAAAGCAGTCGAAGCTGGACCATTTTGCGCTAGTTGTGAACAGCCCACTCATGACACGTCGGTTTGCCCCGCGATCCCTGCTATGGAAGGGACTATAAGGAACCCACAAACTGAAGTGAATTGGGTATCAAATCAAGGGGTAAATTCAAACACTTTCAACTCTTCTTGGAAGAATCACCCAAATTTGAGATGGGAACCACATCAGTTGGCGCAACAGACGACCACTCCTTACCACCATCCAAATCATGCGAGCAATCAAGTGAAGAAGGAGCAGAGCATTGATATCACAGACGTACTTCAGCAAATGATGCAGATGCAGAATCAACAAAAACAATAGCTTCAACAACAATTTCAGCAGCAGTTTCAGTAGCTGAACGAAAACTTTTCTAAAATTGCTGCATCTTCAGAAAAAGGTACTTTATCAGCTCAGTCTGTTGCAAATTCTAACATAAATTCCTCTTTTTTTCAGGTGACAACGTGAAACCTTGCAAGGCAGTGACTACTTTGTGTAGCGGAAGAGAAATAGAAAATTCAGAACCACCTAAGCATGCACAAATAGCTGAGGAGAAAGAGGATGAGCATATACCACAAAAGCTGCAAGAGGAGGAGAAAAGCTTAGAAAAAGAGGAGGTCAAAGAAAAGGAGCCTAAATCATATACACATCCAGCTCTATTTTCACAGAGGCTAGCACCACCTTCAAAAGATAATTATCAGGCAGAAATTAGGGACATCTTCAAACAGGTAAAAATTAATATTCCCTTACTTGATGCGATAAACCAAGTGCCTGCTTATGCTAAATTTTTAAAGGATCTATGCACTGTGAAACAGATGCTTAATGTGAAAAAGAAAGCTTTTCTCATGCAACAGGTAAGTGCCATAGTTCAACATAACACTCCACCTAAACATAAAGATCCAGGTTCTCCTACTATTCCATGCACTATAGAGACAAAGAGTTTTGAAAATGCCTTGCTTGATTTAGGTTCGAGTGTGAATATTTTGCCTTACTCTATTTTCTTGCAACTAGGTTTGGGAGAGCTGAAACCAATGCCAGTGGTGCTACAGTTAGCAGACAAATCAATGAAAATTCCAAGAGGTTGCATAGAGGATGTTTTGGTTCAGGTGGACAAGTTCTACTACCCCGTGGATTTCATTATCCTAGACATACATGGACCACCTTCTGGTAACATCACTCTTGTCATTTTGGGACGTCCATTCTTAGCTACATGCAACCTCATAATTAATTGTAGGGATGGACAGTTGAAGATAACGTTTGGTAACATGAAACTTGAATTAAATATCTTTAAATCATGTAAGTTGCCAACATGTGTTGAAAGTGTTGAAGAGGTATGTTTTATTGAAAATTTGATCGAAGAATACTTTAAGGTTGAGTATGAATATGAATCTAATTATATTGATTATAATTTTGATGATATTAATGAGTCTTATTTTGTGCAGGGCACTCATGAAAAAACAAGGGAAGCATGGGCACCGGGATTTGAACCGTTGCCAGCTGGACTGCCAGCACAATTATCCTCTGACATGGAGCATCCAAAGCTTGAGCTGAAGCCATTGTTGGACTACTTGAACTATGATTTCCTTGGAAAATATGAGACTTTCCCCGTGGTAATATCCTCCAAACTTACACTTGAACAGGAACACTTATTGCTTGATGTACTTAGGGAACATAAAGGGGCCATTGGATTGTCCATTGCAGACATCAAAGGTAAATGTTGAGTATTGATTCCCTGGATTTGGTTTTGGATGATGAGCAAACATATATATCTCGTACTAACTTTATGTGAGCGAAGTTATGGAGATTGTCGCCAAAAGTTAATGTACATCAAAAGCGACGTCTCAAGACTTATCAATACGCGTGATCGTGTGCCTGAAGCTTCGTTGAAGCTCAAGGAGTACTAATGAAGTCAAGAGTGAAGATTGAAGCTTTGAAGACGGTTCGTCATGTTTTATTTAATGTCTTCTAGCTTCATAGAATAGAATGTTAAGCCTTGAGTAGGACTTACATTATAATCTTCATTTCGCTCATATCTTAGAGCTAGGATTATCATAGAAGCCATTAGAAACTTTCTCGTAGACTATCGCTTCTTCCCTCGGCTTCTAGTGCATGTTAGTTGGTTCAAGTAGAAGAACCAACCGACTAGATGACGATCTAGTCGGTCGGCAATTCCTCTTGAACCGACTAGAATGCCTTGCTCATTTCAGCCTGGCCCTGTTGATCAATTAGTCGGTCAAAGAAGGTTCACCGACCGACTAGATGACGATCTAGTCGGTTAGGAATCCTTCTCAGACCGACTAGTTATCATTGCCTCTGTACAGCCTAAGTTACTGTTTACAGTTAGTCGGTCAAAGCACATCGACCGACCGACTAGTTGAGAAACTAGTCTGTTGGAAGTTGTTCTTAAACCGACTAGCTGTACTTGAATCCAGCCTATTCGATTTCATCTCTTAGTCGGTCAAGGAAGACTCACCGACGACTAGTTGTGAAACTAGTCGGTTGGCAAGTATTCTTGGACCGACTAGTTCATATTGCCTGGAACTTTCTCTTTTAGCTGTGAGCCAGTTAGTCGGTTCATGAAGAATCACCGACCGACTAGTTGCCAATCTAGTCGGTCAGTGATCCTTCTTAGACCGACTAACTGCTTCAGAATATGACAGTTGGGAATTTTTTGAGCACGATTTTTCTTGCCTCTATAAATACAAACCTGATTCGTTTGAGGCAAGGTTAGAGGTCCATTATCAAAGTTATTTTAGACCTAAGAGAGAAGTTTTCTCAAGCTATTTCTAAGCTCTCTCTTCTCACCAAGAATCTCTCCCTCACTCTTTGAGCCAAATTCCTCAAGAGAGATTCTCTCCGTTGTGAGCCTCTCAAGCTAAGAGCTTGAATCAAGGTCACCAACTCCACCCTAGGCTTCCATTGCTGGTCAACTTCTTGGAGCTAGGGTTTGGTGACATCTTCTTCCCCAAAATCCATCTTTGCCCTAATTTGGTAAGTATACTCAATGCATAGGATTTTGTGGTAAGTGTTTCTTTATTTCATCGTATTTGATATTTAAGATTGTCTCTCTGTTGTGAGAGAGTGTGTGATCCCGGGTTGTGGGAGTCACATTTACTTTGTGTATGATTTGGTCGTGTGAAGGTTTTTCACAAGAATTTCATAGTGCAAAGATGGGGTCATGCTTTGGGTTAGGTACACACCCCCATTTGGGAAGAAACCCACTTTGGGTGGACCTCCAAAGAGGGGTCATGCTTTCATGTATACCATGCCACGTAGGAACACACATCCTACTCCACATGTTAGCACGTATGATGATTTTTATGCTCGGCATCCACGAGCACGTGCACACCATATGAGACACACTCATGCACGTGTTCCACCACATTCATATGCTCATCCTCATTATCATATGAATAATTATCATCATGCACTATTACATCATATGCCATATGCTTACCCACGACATGCATCACATAGAAATCAACAACGTATGTATGTTCCCAATAGGATTAGGACTCCCAAGACATACACTATTTGGGGTCCGAAGAACACAAGCATGCATGCTAAAGATATGTATGTGCAATCGTATATTAATGATATTATTTTGAATGATGATTATGTTGGGAAAACACGGTCCTCGTGGACTTGGTTTCCGAAGGGTTAGTTTCCTTTGACCCTTCATTGCTTGGTACCATAAGTTTAATTTCATTTTATGGGTACCAAAGCAATTGTGGTAAGAATTGGTTTATTTTTTATTTGCATATTGATCTTGGATGTGCATGTTTATTAGAAACCTAGATTCATATTGAATTTGAATTTAGTTGGGCTATGGGTTACGTTAATTTGAATTTAGTTTGTTAAATTTGTTGCCTAACCCATATGATCCAAAAGGATTTTTGGATACCAAAATGATGCTTTCTAGGTTCAATCCATCATGAGATACCAACCCTACCAACTCATTGATTTACAAAGAAATCTCATTCAAATGGAGTTGATGGTGCTTAAGAGATGCACCAAAGTAGGGGGAGCTTAATGTTGTAAGTATATTCTTACATTTGATATACATTTGGTATCCATGTGTGTTGATTGCATGCATTGTTAGAATATCTACATTGGTATCATTTTGTTTCAATTTGTATGCTAGAATTGTGTATGCCATAAGTTTTTATGAAGTTAATATCTATTTTTGGCATAACACTTTTGCATGCTACATTTGGTTTTCTCTAGGGATTTATGTCTCTGATATTGATTTCTTCGTTCGACGATTTTGTGAATTCAATAGATTTGCTTCTATGAAAACATAGAATTGTTTTCCATGCACTATTTAACTAAGAATATTGATATTGGAGAGTATGTTCCATAACTCAATAAGTGAAATTAATTTGAGTTTTGGATATTTCGATTTTCGATTTTCGCCTATGGTTTGATGATTTCGTTTTTCGATTTTTGCCTATGGCTTGATGAGTTCATTTTTCGATTTTCACCTATGGTTTGATGATTTCGTTTTTTGATTTTCGCCTATGGTTTGATGATTTCGTTTTTCGATTTTCGCCTATGGTTTGATGATTTCGTTTTTTGATTTTCGACTATGGTCACGTTGGCACGCTTTGAGTTTCTTCGGTATTTTACATTTGGTATTTTACTTTGGTGTCATTTGGATCGTGGTCGTATTCTTAGACTCTCATGCTTTAATTTCTTAGCCATTGTAATCTTGTCGTTGTTCTCCTCCCGCTCTTTTTGCTAATGCCAAAGGGGGAGAGAATTAATAATGACAATGACAATGTGCTAATTGATATTCAAAGCAATTTACCATGAATCTAATTTGATATGTTAGATTCAGGGAGAGTTAAGATATAAAATGGATTTAGATCCTAAATTGCAATAATAGGATTCATATTTTATATTTCCCTCGCCTGCTTGATGCGTATGAATATTATTGAATACAAAAATAACGTGTCATCAATGCAGGGGGAGTAAGTAAATTTTATTTGAATCATTATTATTGATTATTATTTATGTTGGTTTGTCATCATCAAAAATGGGAAGAATGTTGAGTATTGATTCCCCGGATTTGGTTTTGGATGATGAGCAAACATAAATATCTCGTACTAACTTTATGTGAGCGCAGTTATGGAGATCGTCGCCAAAAGTTAACGTACATCAAAAGCGACGTCTCAAGACGTCTCAATATGCGTGATCGTGTGCCTGAAGCTTCGTTGAAGCTAAAGGAGTACTAATGAAGTCAAGAGTGAAGATTGAAGCTTTGAAGACGGTTCGTCATGTTTTATTTAATGTCTTCTAGCTTCATAGAATAGAATGTTAAGCCTTGAGTAGGACTTACATTATAATCTTCATTTCGCTCATATCTTATAGCTAGGATTATCATAGAAGCCATTAGAAACTTTCCCGTAGACTATCGCTTCTTCCCTCGGCTTCTAGTGCATGTTAGTTGGTTCAAGTAGAAGAACCAACCGACTAGATGACGATCTAGTCGGTCGGCAATTCCTCTTGAATCGACTAGAATGCCTTGCTCATTTCAGCCTGGCACTGTTGATCAATTAGTCAGTCAAAGAAGATTCACCGACTGACTAGATGACGATCTAGTCGGTTAGGAATCCTTCTCAGACCGACTAGTTATCATTGCCTCTGTACAGCCTAAGTTACTGTTTACAGTTAGTCGGTCAAAGCACATCGACCGACCGACTAGTTGAGAAACTAGTCGGTTGGAAGTTGTTCTTAAACCGACTAGCTGTACTTGAATCCAGCCTATTCGATTTCGTCTCTTAGTCGGTCAAGGAAGACTCACCGACCGACTAGTTGTGAAACTAGTCGGTTGGCAAGTATTCTTGGACCGACTTGTTCATATTGCCTGGAACTTTCTCTTTTGGCTGTGAGCCAGTTAGTCGGTTCATAAAGAATCACCGACCGACTAGTTGCCAATCTAGTCGGTTAGTGATCCTTCTTAGACCGACTAACTGCTTCAGAAATATGACCGTTGGGAATATTTTGAGCACGATTTTTCTTGCCTCTATAAATACAAACCTGATTCGTTTGAGGCAAGGTTAGAGGTCCATTATCAAAGTTATTTTAGACCTAAGAGAGAAGTTTTCTCAAGCTATTTCTAAGCTCTCTCTTCTCACCAAGAATCTCTCCCTCACTCTTTGAGCCAAATTCCTCAAGAGAGATTCTCTCCATTGTGAGCCTCTCAAGCTAAGAGCTTGAATCAAGGTCACCAACTCCACCCTAGGCTTCCATTGCTGGTCAACTTCTTGGAGCTAGGGTTTGGTGACATCTTCTTCCCCAAAATCCATCTTTGCCCTAATTTGGTAAGTATACTCAATGCATAGGATTTTGTGGTAAGTGTTTCTTTATTTCATCGTATTTGATATTTAAGATTGTCTCTCGGTTGTAAGAGAGTGTGTGATCCCGGGTTGTGGGAGTCACATTTACTTTGTGTATGATTTGGCCGTGTGAAGGTTTTTCACAAGAATTTCATAGTGCAAAATCTTGGGTTAGTGGTTTCTAATTCAAGTATCCAGAGGGGATCCGGGTGGTTGGGACGTAGGATCACCGGGAACAAGTCGGGGGGACTTGGGTGGATCCGAACCCGTTAAATGTTTTGTTTGCGATTGTCTTATTCTTGTTGTTGTAACTTATTACGCATTTTCGTTTGTTTCTTGCACAATAATTAGGAATAACTATCTTGATTATTTTAAAGTACTATTCACCCCCCCCCTCTAGTACATGTGCAGTAGCTTCGTAGGGCATTACAGTATAAACCCCTTAACTTGTACACATCATATTTATCTTGAGGATGATGCAGAACCCATGCGTGAAATGCAACGTCGGTTGAACCCGACGTTAAAAGAAGTGGTAAAGGGTGAGGTTCTTAAATTACTTGATGCTGGAATTATTTATCCAATCTCTAATAACAAGTGGGTTAGTCCAACTCAAGTTGTCCCTTAAAAAATCTGGTTTAACTGTCGTTAAAAATGAAAATAATGAACTCATACCTATGCGAACCACCACTGGATGGAGAATGTGCATTGATTATAGGAAGCTTAATTCATAAACAAGAAAAGATCACTTTCTTTGCCTTTCCTAGATCAAATTTTATAGAGAGTGGCTGGTAATGAATATTATTGTTTTCTAAATGGCTACTCAAGTTATTATCAGATAGAGATTGCTCTAGAGAACCAAGAGAAAACCACTTTCACTTGTCCCTTTAGAACTTTCACACTTAGAGGATGCCATTTGGTCTATGCAATGTGCCTGCTACTTTTCAATGTTGCCTGTTAAGCATATTCAGTGATATGGTTGAAAAGATAGTAGAAGTATTTATGGATGATTTTTCTGTATATGGAAACTCTTTTGAAAATTGTTTATTTAACTTGGCCCTTATTTTGTGCAGGTGTAAGGAGAAGAACTTGCTACTCAATTGGGAAAAGTGCAACTTCATGGCTACAGAAGGTTTGGTACTTGGTCACTTAGTTTCTAAAGTAGGTATTCAAGTGGATAGGGCAAAAGTTGAGGTTATAGAGAACTTGCCGACACCAAAAAGTGTCAGAGATATTCGTTCCTTCTTAGGTCGTGCAGGATTTTATAGACGCTTCATAAAGGATTTTAGTGCTATATCTCAATCTCTTTGCAATTTATTAACCTCAAATTCAGAATTTATTTGGACGCAAGAGTGTCAAAATTATTTTGAAAAATAGAAATCCTTACTTGTCTCATCGCCTATTTTGCAGGTTCCAGATTGACTCTTCCTTTCGAGATTATGTGCAATACGAGTGACTATGCAGTGGGGGCAGTTCTTGGCCAAAAGAAAATAAAAGTTCCTTATGTGATTTACTACGCAAGTACGACCATGAACGATGCTTAAAGAAATTACATGACATCGGAAAAGGAACTACTTTTTGTGGTATTTGCGATGTACAAGTTCAGGAGCTACATTTTGGGATCACATATCGTCGTCTATATGGAACACTCTACACTCAAATATTTATTATCTAAAAAGGATGAAAAGCCTAGACTTATACGATGGATTCTTCTATTACAGGAGTTCGACATCGCGATACGAGACAAGAAGAGAGTGGAGAATCATGTTGCAGACCACCTCTCTAGACTGATGGTAAGCACAGAGTCATCAGATACACCGTTGAGAGATTCCTTCTCCGATGAGCAACTTTTCGCCGTCTCTACTCTACCATGCTATGCGGACATAGTAAATTATTTGGTGACAGGTAGCACTCCATCACATTGCTCCTCTCTTGATTTTAAACGTTTCAAACATGAGGTAAAATCTTTCTACTTTGACGATCCTTATCTTTTTAAATATTGTGGAGACCAAATTGTGAGACGATGTATACCCGATCATGAGATTAGTAGTGTTTTACAATTTTTCCATGATGGGATATGTGGAGGACATTTTTTTGCTCATAAAATTTTTGCAAAAATTTTACAAAGTGGATTCTTCTGGCCCACCATGTTTAAAGATGCATATGCTTATTGTAAATCATGTGTGCGTTGCCAACAGTTGGGGGGGATCACAAAGAGAAATATAATGCCATTAAATCATATGCTATAGATAGAAATATTTGATTGTTGGGTGGTTGATTTTATGGGACCTTTTCCACCTTCATTTGGTTATGTTTTTATACTCGTTACAATTGATTATGTTTCTAAAAGGGTGGAGGCTATTCCTTGCAGGTCTAATGACACATCCATCATGCTAAAGTTCTTGAAAGAAAATATTTTTGCACGCTTTGGAGTGTCAAAGGCCATTATTAGTGATGGAGGTTCCCATTTTTGCAATAGGCTCTTTGCAAATTTAATGAAGAAGTTTGAGGTGATGCATAAAGTTTTAACTCCATACCATCCCTAAACGAATGGACACGCTAAACTTGCAAATAAGGAGATCAATAATATCCTTCAGAAAACGGTGAATCCTACGCGCAAAGATTGGAGTCTTCGCTTGACGGAAGCTTTATGGGCCTACAGAATGGCATACAAGACTATTCTAGGGATGTCTCCTTACCGTTTAGTTTATTGAAAAAATTGTCATCTTCCCGTTGAATTAAAACATAAATCTTATTGGGCTATCAAATCATTAAATTTGTTGATGACTCATCGAATGATTCTCATAAATTGCAGATGTTGGAGCTTGAAGAGCTACGGAGGGAAGCTTATGAAAATGCGAAGTTGGCAATAGAGAGAAGAAAGCTATGCATAACAAAATGATCCTACGGAAGGAGTTCAAACAAAGAGACAAAGTTCTGGTATACAACTCACGGCTACACCTATTTCCAGGAAAATTACGTTCCAAGTGGTCGGGGCCTTATTATGTCAAACAAGTGTTTCCACATGGAGCGGTGATTTTGGTGTATGAGAAAGACGACAACGAGTTCAAAGTTAATGGACAACGACTGAAACACTTTCAAGAACTTCGGACCAAGGAGGACACGACCATGGAGCTTACGGACCCACCTTCGGGTGGCACTTAAACCGGTGTGTTCTTTCCTTACTCAATAGTAGTAGATTTTCTTTTCTTTATTTTACACTTTTTATTTTCGGATTTTTGACTCTAGTATACTATTTTCAACATTGAGGACAATGTTTGTCTTTAAGTTGGGAGGAGTATTAGACTTTTTGTTAGGATTTTTTTCCTTAGTTTTTTTATTAAAACAAAGAGAGAGAGAGAGAAGAATAAATCACCATCACTCATCATTTAAGCCTTCTTAAAGAGTCACTTTGTCGGATGGTTGTGCATTAATGGCACTCTAAATTTTTTTTATGGCTTGATATCATTATTTTTCTCTTCATGGAGTTAATCATTAGTATGCCCCTTATGAAAAGTTTCAAATCTCATGACTAATATCTCGAAATGGTTTGAATTAATTCCATGCAAGTCATTGTGATCCACGAGTTTAAAGTGGACATGATTGATAGGAATAATTTTCTTTTTGAAGAGGAATGTGGCCATGAATATGTGCAGAAATGTGAGTCTAATGAATGGGTGTGAGTTGTTATTATAAAAAAAGAGAGAAAAAAGAAGAAAAAGAAAAAAAATAAGAAAAAGAATAAAGTGCATCGTTCCGTTAAGTTTATTAAGTAGCCGGGTGTTCGTGCCTCAGGAAGCATTGGAGATTCGCGTCGAAAGATAGATGTATGGCGAGTGCCCTCAAAAAAAGGAAGATAAAAAAAACTTAAATGATTTGAGTTATTAAGTTCGAGGCGCTCTTCAAAGCCTAATGCCCGAAGGTCGTCTGGCCTACGAGTCATTAACTGAAAGTAGATCATTCTAAGTCAAATAAAGATATGGCAAACTCAACACCCATGAATTAGACGATCTTTAACTAATGCCGATTTCGTGGAAACTAGAAAGTTATGAATTGGTGTTGTGGTATACTTTTGGCCTGTGCTAAACGACGCTTGTATGTTATGCATTTAAACTAGATTAGAGAAAATGACATGGATTTGAACTCATTCATAATTGCGTATATTCGTGGTAAATATTATGATGCAAAGTGCGTTATTGAGCAAAGTCTTAGACAATTGGAAGGATTTAATATTTTTCTAAATATCCGATTTAGTCGCTCTTTTTGCTAGAGACTAGTAAAACGCTAGTTGGGGGTGTGATTCATGGTAAATATTACAAATTTAACCCCTCATTTAGCCCCATTTTGTGCATATATGGTACTTATTTGGTCTCTAATATGATCGTATTTTGAATACCCTTAATTATTAGTGCAAACTCTCATTCTATGCACAAAACATCAATAAAACTGAGTATTTCTGCCCTTTTTATATTTTTCATGCGAAGATCTCGATCTCACGATTCCAACGACTATTTATTTGTATATTTCTGAAATCTGTACTAATCACTATGAATTTTTGAATGCAAAATACCATTTAAATGGTGAAATCGGGAGAAATACGGGGAAAATACGTGTACGAGCTCATTTAGCGGGCCACATGGCCAAATCTCCACCGCCGGATTCTGATCCGACGGTCCAGAAGCGCGTTCAAAGTACTGAGCGACGTGGCACAATCGTGTCCATTGATCCATCGATCCAACAGCTGAAACGTGCCCGTAGCAGAGCAACGCAACAACGGAAGAGCCGTTGGATGAAAATCCAACGGTCAAAATCAACCCCGATGGCGGATCGAATTCGAAGCAAAAGGCTGACCAAGCGGGACACACGACAACCATCTAACGAGCCCCCGACACATAGAACGGCCATAACTCAACCCGCATGCGAATCGGATTCCACCAACAGAAGCAACGACGTGGCCCATCCCAGCTGTTCGTTGACGATCCGACGGTCCAGAGGAGAAGCCACGTGGATTCGGAGCGGGTGAAGGGAGATGCCTGAAGCCACGTGTCGAGCCACAGTGCGATCCCGTACTGATCAAACGGCCAATATTTGCGACGGCTAGGGTTTCTGATCGAAGGGGTTTTTGAAGCGGGTTTTAGCGAAAAACTCGCATCCGATATCGACTTATACCCTTATATATACACATGCATATTCCGAGAGTATTCAGACTTGTTTTTTGGGCGTATTTTGAGCGTATTGGAGAGGCTATAGAGTGTATTTTTGTGATATTTTCTTGGGCTTTGGAAATAGAGAACATAGGCTCTTGTAGAAGGAATTCCAAGGCTTTTTGTGGAGGTTTGGTGATAGAAATCTCAACTTATACCTTGTATTTCACGTATTTAGCATGTATTTTGACCTTTTGATCATGTATTTGCTAATGAAATTGAGTTTTCTTCTCTCCATGCGTGGCTAATACCCTTGTGTGTTGCTTTTGATGTAGTTAGGGTGTTGTAATCTTTGATTTCTACGT
>JAULAV010002650.1:0-24998 GCA_030789695.1 Scilla litardierei | reverse complement strand
AAATGTGCTGTAATTTATGTTCTAGGTGGCAGCTTATGTTGGCTGACGTAATTTATGCTGTCCGATGTAAGCGGTGATTTCTGTTGCAATTTATGTTCTGAGTGGTAGCTTATGTTGTCTGATGGAAATTATGCTGTCTGATGGAATCTGCGTTGGCTGAAAGAATTTATGATAATGTATGCTTGAATCTGTGATGTCTTTTGCCATTTATGTTCTGGGTGGCAGCTTCTGTTATCTGAAGGAATTTATGGTTTTTGATGGAAACTATGTTAGCAAAAGGAATTTATGTTGTATGATGGAATTTGTGATGTCTGTTGCAATTTATGTTCTGGTTGGCATCTTCTGTTGTCTGAAGGAATTTATGCTGCACGATGGAATCTTGTTGTCTGAAGGAATTTATGATATATGATAGAATTTGTGATGTCTGCGGCAATGTATGAACTATTTTGCAATTTATGTACATAAATTGCAACAGACATTACAGATTTCACAATGCACTATAAATTCCTACAGACAACACAGATTCCATAATACGACATAAATTCCATCATCCAACGTAAGCTGCCACCCAGAACATAAATTGTAACAGACTACATATATTGCAAAAGACAACACTGCTTCCATCAGACAACATAAATTCATTCAGCCAACACAGATTCTATAATACAACATAAATTACAACAGAGTACATATATTGCAATAGCTAACCCAATTTCTATCATACAAAATAAATTGCAATAGAGTACATAAATTGCAATAGACAAAACAATTTCCATCATACATCATAAATTGCATCAGAGTACATACATTGCAACAAACAACACAGATTCGAGCATTCATCATAAATTCCTTCTACCAACGTAAACTCCATCAGACAGCATAATTTCCACATACATCCTAAATTGTAACAGAGTACATAAATTGTAACAGACGTCATAGATTTCACCATATAGTCTAAATTCCTAAAGACAACACAGATTCCATCATGCAGTATAAATTCCATCATCCAACATAAGCAGCTACACAGAACATAAATTGCAACAGAGCACATACATTGCAACAGACAACACAATTTCCATCATACATCATAAATTGCAATAGAGTACATATATTACAACAAACAACACATATTTCCGGCATTCATCAGAAATTCCTTAAGTCAACATATGCTCCATCAGAAAACATAATTTCCATCATACAACATAAATTGAAACAGAGTATGTTGTACATATTTTCTACCTTTATTTTTCACCCTTTTCCCGTGTGTTACTTGGTTTATTTTCCACCATCGCCTTTATTTTTCCCACCTTTTTGTTTTCTGTTACCACTTTCATGTTTTGGGTGTTTGTTTCATGTGTTGCTGGTAATTGAGTTAAAACCGATGCATTCTTGGTGGCATTAAGGCTGATAGAGAAAGAGCAGAGAGCGGCGATGACTTAGCCATTCTCTGGAGGTTGATTGGGAGGAAAGAAGGCTTGCATGGTCGTGCATGCATTTGCACGGCTGTATCAGTGCACCAACTGCCAAGAAGAAGCTGCAGAAGGTTGGCATGGCCGTGAGCACGACCGTGCTAATTAAATAAAAGATCTCAGAGGATGCACGGATGGCTTGCATGACTGTGCTTACTTAGAAGTAGTTGGACACAGATTCTGGACGGCACAGTCGTGTCGATTAGCGACACGGCCGTGCGAGCCAATGACGACGCACCTTTACCCTAGGTTTTATTCTTCGGCATGGCTGTGCCGACTAGCGGCACGGCCGTACATAGTGCTTTCTATCTAAGGAATGTTTGTAACAAACTAAATGGGCTATCTTTGATTCCAGAACTTTGTCATCACCGTTTTGGCCGGTTTTCTTACGTTTTCTGCTTGTAATCTTGCTACCTTCATTGTAAGAACTCTTGCTCTTTAATCTAGTTTAGTAAATCTTCTTTGCTCTATTATTGCATTGTGTTTGCTTGTGATTGGTTGTCATCTATTTGCCCATTTTATTACTTGCTTAGCTATAAACTCCATTCCGTTGACTCCACTATTTTTAGCCATGAATATTGAGTAGTCCATTAAGCTAGGGCCATGTAGAGCCCTATTGTACGAATTAATCACAATGTATAGCCACAAATGTTGATCCAAATATCGATTGTAGTCCCGTTTTAGGTTGGATATTGAGCCTCCTTCGGTCCATTTAGTTAGGATGATATTCAATCTAAAACGTCAACTAACCCTTGGGGTTTGGGTTTGACCCCCCTAAGGAGGATGGGCTATCTAGTGCCCGGTGCCGACGACCAATCGGGCACACTCATCAAAACTACCAATATCGTAACTCATGACTAACCATCAGGGGCTACGATAGAGATCCAATCTTTCATCTGAATCCCCTCTCTCACAGTCAGCTGTCAAGGAGATGAGGATTGAGGCCTAGTCCTCATTGATGACTACAATCTTTGTGTTGAGAAATTTGATCCATTCCCTAAATCCTTACAATAGAAACGATACACTAGCACTAGCTCCTTCTCTCATCAAACTTTCTTTAGCTATTTTTTCTCTACACTCGACATACTCACTCTCGTGGCTACACAAAACACAACACCAATCTTAGGTTTCAAACCATTGTCTCCTCGTGTTCGACACCCACTGCACACGACACCGTGTGCTTGAGGACACATTTAAAGCCCATAACAAGCTTTTGGCATCATTCCCGGGGAGGCAATCGTCTTGACTTTGTATTGATTGAGTGTTTAGTAGACTGTGTTTTCTTCTCTTATTTTTATTCTTTTTGAAACTAATGTACTATTAACATTTGTTTTAGTCCTTATTTCTCTCTTATGCCTAGGAGGTGCCTCAGTTTCGGAAATCTAGTACCTCTCGACCCTAAAATTGAATCTACATTGAGAAGATTAAACAAGGAGAGGCACAGAAGGGAATTGCAGGAAAGAATGGCTAATGAACCGGAATCTCCAAAGTCTCTCATGGATTTCTTATTACCTTCTAGCAACCTAATTTCAAGCATAAGGCATCCCACTGTCACAGTAACATATTGTGAGCTGAAGCCCACCTTATTTAATTTATTCAGTAGGACCAGTTCAGTGGTCACCACTTTGAAAGCCCGAATGAACATCAGACAAATTTCCTGGAGAAATATGACACCATCAAACTAGACAACATCTCTGAGGATGCCATAAGACTACGGTTGTTCCATTTCTCCTTAAGGGACAAATCCAAGTGGCTGAAGAGTAATGAAGCAGATGTTTTCACCACATGGGACTCCATTGCAAGGGCTTTCCTTAACAAGTTCTTCCCGCTTAGTAAAACCGTGAAGTTTATAAATGAGATCACCTCATTCGGTCAGTAAAACAGTGAGAGCTTGAATGAAGCTTGGGAGCGGTACAAATAGCTCCAAAGGATATTTCCCCTTCATAGGATCCCAGAATGGATGCTAATTCAGACTTTCTACAATGGATTGAAGCATCAGACAAAGATCTCGATTAATGCAGTTGTGGGATGAGCCATAATAACAAAAACCACAGAGGCAGCAAAGACAATGTTGGAAGAAATGGCTTCCAACTACTACCATTGGGGCAATGATTGGGATTCCACCAAGAAGGGTGGCAAGCTTGAGGTTGATGTGATTACGCTCTTTGAGAGCAAGTTTGACAGCCTAGCCCAGCAGATTTCTCAGATCAAGGATGAAGCATATGGATCTTCCTCTTCGTCGGCCATGGTAACCAATTGTTAGATATGGGGAATTTAGGGGCACCAATCCCCTGAATGCAAGTTTGGAGCAGTACAAACCCAGGTCATGTTGTTGGAGCAAGTGAATGCCTTGTACAACCAAAGGCCACAAGAAAACCCTTATTACCAGACCTATAACCAGGGGTGGCAAAACCACCCAAATTTTTCATATTGGGGATGGAACTTCCAAGTTCCACCACCTCAGCAGATTGGCTTCCAGTAACCAAGACCAATAGGGAATGCACCGCCGCAACCACTGAAGTCTCGCTTAGAGACTACTATTAAGGGCTTCATGGCCCACTAGGCACACAGAAATGATAACTTCCAGAATACCATCATGCAAGGGAAGGATGTATTCCCTCGCTACCTCTAACAAGATGTTGGATACCTAGTTGGCCCAGTTGGCACAGCAGGTTGGTGCCATGGTGAATAATCAAGGATCACTCCCTGCTCAACCCGAGTAGAACCCAAAAACGATGAGTGCTGCCATGCTAAGGACTGGTAGGAAGCTAGCTGAACCCCAGGGTGAGCAACACATCCCTGAGAAGGATGTTGATTCTGGAGAGCTGAAGAATAAGGAAGATGTCATGGAGCCGACACACATCTATGTTCCACCGGTACCATAACCGTCGAGGTTGGCTAGAGCGAAATTAGAGGATAAATATGGGAAATTTTTTGAGGCTCTGAAGAAGTTGAGCCTAAACATCCCATTTTTGGACGCCCTAATAGAAATCCCATCCTTCATCTAATTTCTAAAAGATTTGCTAAAGAAGAGAAAAACATCCACGGTGGTCCTCTCCGAGGAATGCAGCGCAATTCTACAAAACAAGCTGCCAACAAAATTGGATGACCGAGTGAGTTTCTCGATCCCTTTCTTGATCAAAGATATACCAATCCGTCATGCTCTATGTGACTTGGGAGCTAGTGTAGTCTAATGCCCTTGTCTATTTACAGAAAGCTGGAGATGGGTGAGCCTGAGCCGACCATGATAACACTGCAGCTCGTTGATCGATCTATTAAGTACCACGTGTGGACACACATGATATTCCAGTTGAGTTGGAGGGACTCAAGATACCCTATGATTTTGTTGTCCTCGACATGGACGAGGATTCTAAGACACCCATTATTTTAGGAAGGCCGTTCCTAGCGACAGCTGTTGTAGTAATAGATGTTAAAAATGGGAAGCTGTCATTTAGCATCGAAGACCGGAAGCTCGACTACAAGTTTTGAGATAGCTTAAAGGCACCCTTGCCTAAGGAGTGCCTCCACATCGACATGCTTGCATTGCCAACGAAGGAGCACAAGGAGAAAATTCTGAAGGGAGAACCCCCTACTTCTTACTATGAAGCATTTTCAAGCTTGAATCTATGTTTGCCTACTCTCTCATTTCCTAACCCTTTTTCTCACATCTAGGGAATGTCCAAGGCAGGTAAAAGAAAAAGATTGGGAACTACTAAAAACCCCACGACAATCAGAAGCTGAGAACGATGGATGACAGAGGGAAGCCAAAAAAAAGGAGGAGTCTACCCCCACTGATGAGCCCACTCACACAGCTAGGGCGATTTATGTATCTTCTTCTCGATGGCTGAGGCACGTCACCCAACCCGTCGCACCGAACACTTGATTTCACAGATCGTCGAGCTAACGACGTTAAAAAAAGTGCTCAGTGGTTGATGTGTCCATATTTTCCACTATTTTCATATCATCATTTCATTGCATTCAATATCATTTTCGTATCCGAATCCCACATTTTACTATGATATCGTGTGTCTGACGTTATATTCGAGTTTCGTAGTGTTTTATGAGTTTTCAGGGATTTTGGAGCGATTTGGGACCCCACTTAGGTATGGAAACATCCGACATACCCGTGAGCTCACTGATGGATCCCTGTAGGGGTTCGCCACACTTTTGGAGCCATTGGAGGAGAAAAGAGAGCAGCGGAGATAGAGGAGCCTTCAGCAGCTCCTGGAGATTGTTTTCCAGACTGCTTGGTCGAGCAGTTCAGATGCTCGAACCGAGCAGCTTCAAATGCAAGAAAGGGGCAGATACGCAGATGCCACGGATTGATCAGTTCATCTGCCCGGTCGAGCAGCGTCAAATTTCAAAGGTGAAGCGATTCCAGTGCACGGCCCGTGCAGATTTTTCGGTGACCGAGTCAGCCTCTGCTCGGACCGAGCTGAGTTGACTCGGCCCGGGCAGGCAGAGCGAGGATTTTGAAGATTTTGGATTTCCTGTCAAGCTTGGTTGAGCAGCACAGCTGCTCGGTCCGAGCGACCGAACGAGCAACGCACTGCTCGGTCCGAGCAGCCTACTTGGTCGGCAGTGCCAGGGCCATTTTTGAAAAGATCTTCTGAAGCCGTCACTTGCGCGATCTGAGGGACTGAATGGGGGAGCTCGCACAACGAAAGAGGGATTCAATTTAGAGTTTTTTGAACAGTTTTGGAGAGGAGAGCTTAGGCGATTTTGAGAGTTAGTTTTTAGATTAATTTTTGTTAAAAGAGATTGGATCTAAACGTTCGGATTGTGACTTTTTTTCTCGATTGCTCTTGTGTTTGGGAATCTGGAATTTTTCTTAGATCTTTAAATTAAAATTCTTGTCTTCATCTCTAGAAATAATGTTTTTATTCGTGAATAGTGCCATGTGTGAGTAGATCTCTCTAGGGTTGATGGGTTAGCCCTAAGATCCTAGAGGGAAGATGTAGATCTGAATCTCCACATTGAATTAGGGATTTATGGAAATATTTTGGTCGATCCTACCGAATCCCTAGATAATCCATACTGAGATCATGTCCACTGTCTGTGGAATTGATGTGCTTAAAGGGTATCTATGGGATCAGAATAGGGGAATCGGTGGATCCAACCAAGGCTCGTGACCATGCCCGGCTCGTGCCTTGAGGGGATCCATCGACAAGCTATACTGCTACGTTGACAGCTACCGCCATTGCATCAACGAGAGCTACCGAAATACCTCACAATTCTAACCCACGAGAGTGGTACGAATTGTGAGATTTATCCCCTAACCCTAATGCAACGTGAGGATTCTATTCTAACGTCGACCCCCCCCGACAATCTTAGTGGTGATCCCTGATGCCCTAGTTCTTTTTATTAGTAAAACAACATCAACACCCCAAACAACTCTTTCAACCTATAGCTATCTCACTTCGAGATTTAAAAGTAAACTGAGAATCCATATACACTTTCACCGTCCCTATGGGATTTGATATCATTTATACTATAACTTGACACCGTCCGCTTGCGGATTGAGCCCGGAATTGAAGCCTAGGGGCCATACTGTTGGAAGCAACGATCTAGGATCTTGGTTTGATGATGACAAACATGTCGTTATATCTGATGTGTATGCTTAGTGTGTTTTAGGATTGGTGAAACGATACGCCTTTCACTATTTGGTGGAGCTGCTATTCATATGGCATCTTAGGAGAGAAAGGAAGTGTGTGTACAAAGCAGTGGGACTTGGTCTAAGGAGGGTTGATCTGATGAGTGCAAATCCAATTCAAATACAAAATTGGTTTCAATCCCTATCTCATAGGGGATGTGATATCATTCCAAGAGATCTCCTAGCCGACCTCTCCTAGAACCAATCCCAGCCATTGGATCTCAACTAGCCTCAACAAAAATCTTGCCTACCCTATATAAACAAAAACCTCTCCACAATATACATTGCGGCAATCAAAAATTGAGAGGGGTGTGCAAAAACGAGGCGTGAGGAAATATTCAAAGCCCTAGCTTTTTAGAATCTCCAAGACGCAAATCTTAGTCTCACCAACAAAATAAAGGAAAGCCAACGCTAAACTCCCTACTTCATTTTGCTTACGCAAGACCGCAAGAAGAGACCCCTGCTCCATCGCCTTCATCGCAAGCCAACGCCTCCAAGCTGACGTTTGACTTCATTCGGAGAACGAGATCACCGTCGAGTCATCATCACCGTGAGGAGTAACCTGCATACGAAGATTTTGCTGCGGAGATCGTCGTGAGAAGGAGCTGCTGCTGTCGTCGTTTTCGAAGAAGCCTCTGCCATTGTCGTTTCCAAAGAAGCCTCCGCCGTCGTTGAAGATATCGGAGAAGTCGAAGCGTCATCGTCTTCAACCGTCGTACTGCCGTTACCGTCGGAGGCGGAAACCACCGAGAGCTCTCAAGGAACTCGCTGTCGGTTAAGGGAAATCGAGCGCTCAACGGAGTGAAGATTTATCGCCACCGAAGTCACCGATCGAACCAAGTATGCCGTCAATCACGAAGCCCGCACGACCGTCAGAGACCATCGCTGCTGCCTCATCGTCGCCGTGGAAGATCGAAGCGCCATCGAGCTCACTGACGGAACTGTCGAACACCACCAAGGAGATTGCTGATGCACAAAACGAAAGAATGCCGTCATCTGATCGCTTCGCCGTGGTGCTGTGAAGTCTGCTTCCAAGTCATCATGGCCGGAGAGCTTCGCAGTCGAAGTCGAGTCATTCGAAGCGCATATACCATCGGAGGAGTCGGAGTATCCCTCGCTGAGATCGCAGCATCCACACAAAGTTACGATCGACGCTGCATGCGAAAAGGAAGAGAAGCAAACAGCGCTGACGTGGCAACCTCATCAACGGCGGAGATTTATTTCATGCGAGATCACGTGAAGGTTATTGTGAACGAAAACGAGACAGAGCCCAGCTGACATGGCAACTGGATTTAAGGGGATTGCTAGACGCACGGACCGTCTATAATTGAGAACTGAATTGAGATTTCTTTGCACACAGACCAGTGTGCTATTTGCCATCCAGGAGTCGGATTGAGACATCGCTTGCGTCAGATTGGAGATGACGACGTGCTGATTGACAGAGACGCCTACATGGACACGAACTGAGCATTTCTAAACCCTTAAAATATTTTATTCGTGTCGTAGTGTAACGCTCTCTGTAGGAGAAAATTTACTTATATTTTGGGACTATTTTGGGACTTGTCTGGTTGGGGCTAAACAAGTGGGACCCAGCTAGTTTGGGACTAACTGGTAGAAAGCATTACTAGGATTGATAGTGAGAGGAAACACTGTGTGTGTGGGTACTGAGAGCCTGGCGAGTATAGAGACGTAGAGGGTGCTCTGAGCGTGCTCTAACTTGTGGTTTTGTACCTATTGTACTATTCAATACTAGTTTCTGCCTTTGGGGCTGGAGTAGGTCGTTGGGACGTCCGAACCAGGGTATATCTGTGCGTACTATGTGATTGTCTCGGATTTACTCTGGTTGTGGTCATTACTGCGTGTGATTTCTCGTGGGTTGCGCGAGAATTTTTTATTAGCCTATTCACCCCCCCTCTAGGCTAGGATCCAGATCCAACAAGTGGTATCAGAGCAGGTTTTAGGATCTAGCCTAGGATTGACCATGAATAACCACATGGATAGTGCTTTTGCTGAGGGTCGGTCTGTTTCCCGTCCCCTAGATTTAATGGAGGTGATTATGCATATTGGAAAAATCGAATGAAAATTTACCTCATTTCTATAGATTATAAAGCTTGGCAAATAATTGAAAAAGTATATAAACTGCATGTTATTAAAGTAGACATTGTTGAGATTGAAAAACCAAATGACAAATGGGATGATAATGATTGGAAATCTTATTCTCTAAATGCTAAAGCTATGAATGCTCTCATTTGTGCACTTGATAAATCTGAATATAATAGAATCTCACATTGTTTAACTGCGCACGAAATATGGCATACTTTGGAGGTGACACACGAGGGAGCGTCACAGGTGAAGAAGTCTAGACTTGCACTTTTGAGCACGGAGTACGAGGGATTTTGCATGCAACCATCAGAGACCATATCAAAGATGTTTGCGAGATTCATCAACATCGTCTATAAGTCTAGCTTACTCGGTAAGCCATATTCTAGTCTTGAACAGGTGAGGAAATTATTAAGAGCGCTGCCAATCTCTTTTAGACCTAAAGTCACTGCCATCCAAGAAGCGAAGGATCTATCACAAATGAGGGTGGAGGACTTGATAGGTAATCTAATATCCCACGAGCTTGAATTGCAAAATATTGATGAAAGGGAGAAACCTGAGAAAAAAGAAAAAGCTACAAAGCCACTTGCTCTGAAAGCTGGCGAAAGTGAAGATGATGATGAGGACATAGCGCTAATGGTCAGAAATTTCAGAAAGTATGTCCAGACCAAGCAAGGAAGAACAGAAATGACACCCAGGTTTAATCGCTCTAAATTTTTTCAGTCTTCTAAGCAAACTTCTGATCAGAATGCTACTAATAGAATGACTTGTTTTAAATGCAAGAAAAGAGGACATCGAATGAGGGATTGCCCACATGAGACAGCTCAGGTCGCTGAAGAAAAAGGAAAATTCAAGGTGCTAACTTGGGATATGGACAACGAAGCTGAGAGTGAGGAGGATGATCATGTTGCCATCTCATGCATGGCATTGATGGGAATACACGATGAGGTAATTTCTGGTAGTAAATCTAAACTCCTTACTCTTTGTAAAGAAATGCAATATAAAATAGTAGAGCTTGAATCCACTATAGATGATTATCAAAATGAGAACTTTGAAATGCAGCAATCTGAATATGATTTGTCTAAAGAGATTGAAAAACTGAAAATTGAAATTTTTGCTCATGACTCTACTATTGACATTTTGAAAAAGGAAAAGTCCAGTTTTAATGATGAAGCACCTTATCTCTCTTGCCCTTCCTTGATGAATAATATTAGCATGCTTAAACTTGATTTAATTAAGCTCGAAACTGAAAAATACTATGGGATTAGAGAGCTTAATGATAAATTCTGCATGTTGGATAATGACTTTAAAAGAAAAATGATTGAATCTGAAAAGAAGGAAGAGGAAAACAAGAGAGCTTTTATAAGTAAGTGCACGTTACTTGTGGAAGAAAATAAACTTTTAAAAACCAAAGTTTCTAATCTTGAAGTGTCCATTAAGAAATTCTCTATGGGAAAACAATCGTTGGATACCATTTTAGAGAATCAATTATGTGGCAATAATAGAAGAGGACTTGGATTTGGTTTGAAAAATGTTGAAAAGCCAAAATTCAAGAAATTCCACTATGCACCCTCTATTGTAAAGAACATATATACAAAGTGCTTTACTTGTGATAGTGTAGGCCACACATCATATTATTGTAAATTTAGGAGCACAAATATCAAGTTTAAACAAGTGTGGGTTCCTAAAACAATATTGGCTAACACTAGTGGACCTTGTTAGATTCCAAGGTCACACTTAACACCTTTTATGTAGGTAAGGTGGAGATTTGGCAAGGAGCGATAAACTCAATGTCTCATTCTTTTAGCTCCTTCATCAAATAGCGACGAGAAGGTATAATTTTTATCCCTCTTTGCATTTCATTGCATACCTTCATAGATTTTTTTCGTGTGCTTGATTTATTTTTTCTTGTGTGCTTGTTTGCATGATTTTTTAATGTGTTTATTTCTGAAAATTTTTTTAAAAAAAATGAGCTTAAAAGAATACCCTTTATGATTTATCTTAAGTGGTATTGTATGAATGTTCAAGTCTATCCTTTGTAGAAGTTAATTCATTATTGTTGTAGCTACATGAACATGTTGTTCTCTTTTTAGTAGCCATAACATGTCTCATAAATTTCAAATTTGACTTCTACAGCTACATTTGCACTTTCACGATAATTGACTTTTTAGTGCTTTTGGAGATTCTTTTAAAGAATAATGGAAAGTGAATGTAGGAATGATTAATTTCTGAATTTTCTAAGGGATATGAAGTGTTTATCCATGAATAAAAATTGAGCACAAAAGGATTGCAAATGCAACAAAAAATTGAAAAAAAATATATTTGCTCCGTATGAAAAATGGATACACTTCATGTCTAATACACAACCCACGGTATCCAACTTATGCTACATGGGTAATCATTAGTGTTGGTGTATATAACTCGTCAAACAATGCCACCCCACATTTAAAAGTCCTTTTAGGCCATATTTTGGGGTTCGGTAACTTGAACTCATCTTGATGAGGTGGGAAAAATCAATCCTAGTGATATTCATGAAAATTGGAAAATGTGAATTGATTTGGTTCAATTTCTAAAATTGAATCTCCCTAAGTACTCTATTGTCTATATCACTACACTTAAACAAAGGTGGAGAAGTCTTGTTATGAAATTCTATGAGCTTGGATTGTCTATTTTTTGGAAAACTCATGCAAATTGTATGCTACATTTAATAATGGTTTCCTTTTGTATGGAATATTTTTTATGAATTCTTTAATCCACTTTTGGTGATTACAAAGGGGGAGAAAGAAAATATTTGACAGATTTGATGTCGGTATTATTTGTTGAAGGGGGAGCATAAGAATTACTTGAATAAATGTTGAAGGGGGAGCTTGAGAGAAGGGGGAGCATGCTTTTATATTTGTTATAATGTTGTGCATGCTATGTTGTAATACTTGAATGTCTCATTCTTGTAATACTTGAATGTCTCATTCCATGATTCGTATTGCATTACACCCTTCAGCACACTTCACACACCCATACTTATTGATCAAATCTTTTATGGATTTGTCATCACCAAAAGGGGGAGATTATTGGAAGCAACGATCTAGGATCTTGGTTTGTGATGACAAACGAGTCGTTATATCTGACGTGTGTGCTTAGTGTGTTTCAGGATTGGCAAAACGATATGCCTTTCACTATTTGGTGGAGCTGCTATTCATATGGCATCTTAGGAGAGAAAGGAAGTGTGTGTACAAAGTAGTGGGACTTGGTCTAAGGAGGGTTGATTTGATGAGTGCAAATCCAATTATATCTGACGTGCAAATCCTATTATATCTGACGTGTACAAAGCAGAGGGAGATTGTTGGAAGCAACGATCTAGGATTTTGGTTTGATGATGACAAACGTGTCGTTATATCTGACGTGTGTGCTTAGTGTGTTTCAGGATTGGCGAAACGATATGCCTTTCACTATTTGGTGGAGCTGCTATTCATATGGCATCTTAGGAGAGAAATGAAGTGTGTGTACAAAGCAGTGGGACTTGGTCTAAGGAGGGCTAATTTGATGAGTGCAAATCCAATTCGAATACAAAATTGGTTTCAATCCCTATCTCATAGGGGATGTGATATCATTCCAAGAGATCTCCTAGCCGAGATCTCCTAGAACCAATCCCAGCCATTGGATCTCAACTAGCCTCAACGAAACCCTTGCCTACCCTATATAAACAAAAACCTCTCCACAATATACATTGCGGCAATCAAAAATTGAGAGGGGTGTGCAAAAACGAGGTATGAGGAAATATTCAAAACCCTAGCTTTTTAGATTCTCCAAGCCGCAAATCTTAGTCTCACCAACAAAATAAAGGAAAGCCAACGCTAAACTCCCTACTTCATTTTGCTTACGTAAGACTGCAAGAAGAGACCCCTGCTCCATCGCCTTCATCGCAAGCCAACGCCTCCAAGCTGACGTTCGACTTCATTCGGAGAACAAGATCGCGGTCGAGTCATCATCGCCGTGATGAGGAGCCTGCATACAAAGACGTCGCTACAGAGATCGTTGTAAGAAGGAGCTGCTGCTGTCGTCGTTTTCGAAGAAGTCTCCGCCATCATCGTTTCCAAAGAAGCATCCGCCGTCGTTGAATATATCGGAGAAGTCGAAGCGTCATCGTCTTCAACCGTCGTGCTGTCGTTTCCACCGGAGGAGGAAACCACCGAGAGCTGTCGAGGAACTCGCCGTCGGTGAAGGGAAATCGAGCGCTCAATGGAGCGAAGCTTTATCGCCACCGAAGTCACCGGTCGAACCAAGTACACCGTCGATCACGAAGCACGCATGACCGTCGGAGACCATCGCTGCTGCCTCATCGTCTCCGTGGAAGATCGAAGCGCCGTCGAGCTCGCTGACGGAACTGCCAAATGCCACCATGGATATTGCCGCTGCACGAAACGAAAGAAGGCCGTCATCTGATCGCTTCACCGTGGTGCTATGAAGTCTGCTTCCAAGTCGTCATTACCGGAGAGCTTTACAGTCGAAGTCGAGTCATTCGAAGCGCATCTGCCGTCGGAGGAGTCAGAGTATCCCTCGTTGAGATTGCAGCATCCACACAAAGTTACGATCGACGCTGCATGCGAAAATGAAGAGAAGCAAACGGCGCTGACGTGGCAACCTCATCAACGGCGGAGATTTATTTCATGTGAGATCACGTGAAGGTTAATGCGAACGAAAACATGACGGAGCCAAGCTGACGTGGCAACTGATTTTAAGGGGATTACAAGATGCACGGATTGTCTATAATTGAGAATTAAACTGAGATTTCTTTGCACACAGACCAGTGTGCTATTTACCATCCAGGAGTCGGATTGAGACACCGCTTGCGTCAGATTGGAGTTGACGACATGCTGATTGACAGAGACGCCTACACGGACACAAACTGAGCATTTCTAAACCTTTAAACTCTTTTATTCGTGTCTTAGTGTAACGCTATCTGTAGGGGAAACTTTACTTATATTTTGGGGCTATTTTGGAACTTGTCTGGTTGGGGCTAGACAAGTGGGACCCAGCTAGTTTAGGACTCGCTGGTAGAAAGCATTACTAGGATTGATAGTGAGAGGAAACATTGTGTGTGGGGTACTGAGAGCCTGGCGAGTGTAGAGACGTAGAGGGCGCTCTGAGCGTGCTCTAACTTGTGGTTTAGTACCTATTGCACTATTCAATACTAGTATCTGCTTTGGGGGCTGGAGTAGGTCGTTGGGACGACCGAACCAGGGTATATCTGTGCGTACTCTGTGATTGTCTCGGATTTACTCTGGTTGTGCTCATTACTGCGTGTGATTTCTCGTGGGTTGCGCGAGAATTTTTTATTAGCCTATTCACCCCCCTCTAGGCTAAGATCCAGATCCAACACATACCACGCCTAGCAATCGTGACACCACCCGGTGGAATCTAGGTGTAGGTTTCGGGTGCATCAGGAGGCAACCCAGTTTTCTAACCTTTACTTAGCTTAATTTTCAATTTTTTAGTTGAATAAGAGCATTATAATGTTTTGGGTAGATGTGCGCTTGACATTTTACTTCAATTTTCTATACAGGAGATTTGCACGGTCGTGCTAAAATCACGCACGACCGTGCCAATCAATGAAAAGAAGGCCAAGGAGAAATCAGCATCTGCACGGCTAGGCTAATTCGACAGAAAGACAAGGCAGATGGATGTACGGTTAGCACGCCCATGCGGACCGAAGAGAAAATCTGGAGGAGTTATGCAACAAGAGGCACGGCCGTGCGTGATTTCCTTAGTAAACAGATCAGCTAAATTATTACAGGACTGAATCTGCCGTACTTCAATCTGCTTCTGCTCCTGTAACTCGTGCATCCAGAAGAACTTGGGAGAGATGTGCTTCGTCCTGTCATCCTTGATGTAACCAGCTTGTAGTTGAGATATACAAGCTTCGTTCAGTCATTCATCACATTCTAGTGACGACCGGCCTGAAGACGAACAACCTTAAGCAAACCATATTTGAAGATAATACAGCTTGTATATCTCAACTACAAGCTGGTTACATCAAGGATGACAGGACGAAGCACATCTCTCCCAAGTTCTTCTGGACGCACGAGTTACAGGAGCAGAAGCAGATTGAAGTACGGCAGATTCAGTCTTGTAATAATTAAAGCCATGCAACATTGAGATTCACGATTTACAAAGATGAATGACGATCCGTAGTGGGGATTCCTTAGCCCTAGACGCTTTTATTATATAGAATTCTATTTGTTATTTGAACGACTGTGCCCACACTACTAACTCACACTACACCCTTACTTAACAACAAGCATATCATCATACATAAACACTCAATTATTATTAATAATAACAATAGTAATACTACTACTAACACTAGTTAATAATCATACTTATAATAATATTAACACTCACACATACATCACTAATTAAATACAGTAACGCCAAACATCAAACATAAATTTATATATATACATATATACTATATCATTATACAAAATTACACTCACATTATTGCTACTACACCATACACTACCATATTTATACAATCAGAATCTCCAATCATATTATTTTACACATCGTATAAACACATCACTCAATGCTAATACATAAGCACAATCACATCCAGTCAACTAATACCACAATGGTATGTTCTACACAGTCAACTAATACTCACGTATTGCAAAGAGGTAACTCATATAGAAAAGAAAAAAGAAGTATTTTGATTGCTGATCTTTGAAAATCAGCAGGATCTTTGAAAAAAGAAATATATGGTGCATCAATATATCTATTTTCATCTGCTTCCATGACCACTGAGATAGTGGAAATACTCTATTCTTTACCATGTTGAGGTCATATGTAAGATTACAAGGCATGCTAGGAAATAAAAAAAATAAAAAAGTTGGGCCATAAATATTACCACAACATATGTCAACCAAAATTTACCAGATATGATGGACGTCACTTGTACAAAGCTTGTTATGTAGATCACATCATGCAAATAGCTGCAACGAGAAATAATTAGTCATTTGTTGTTTGAACTGAACCAATTCAGCAGGAAAAGAAACCAGCAAAGTATTTATGTATCTGGCGAGTTATTTAGAAAACGAAAAATTAAAAAAAAGGAACATCAAGGTGATCGTTATAACATGGAAAAAGGCCAGATAGAACATTTCATTCTACTTGTAAAGAATAGAGTATTTCCACTATCTTAGTGGTCATGGAAGCAGATGAAAATAGATATATTGATGCACCATATATTTCTTTTTTCAAAGATCCTACTGATTTTCAAAGATCAGCAATAAAAATACTTCTTTTTTCTTTTCTACAACGGCCGTGCGTGATTTCGGCACGGCCGTGCGACCTACAAGCAAGCTTTGAGACTCCTTTTGACAAAGCGACACGGTCGTGCGAAAATTTTGCACGTCTGTGCACCCCAAGAAATTCCCAATTTTAACCCATGCCCCACCATCTTCCTCCTTACGTGCCTTCTTCATTTCAAACCCTTATCTTCCAAATCTCCCCTAACACATCTCCCAAAACTTCATCCCCCACATCCCTCAACCTCCCATTGCCCATAAACCTCCACAAACCACCGAAATCATCCACCATGTCCTTCATCCCAACCAAGCCCTAACCCAAAATCCTCCACCATCTCCACCCAACCTTCCCTCAAATTTGGCAAAAATCTTCATCTTGGAAGGCTTGGGGGAGCTTTGTCATCAAGGAGGAACCGAACAATCAACGATCCAACGAGTTTTTGCCAGATCTTGGTAACCTCTTTCCATTTTCTCATCTTTTGATTGCTTTCTTTTAATTTTTTTGTTGATTTCTCCTATTATTTTTGTTATTAGTGTTTGTCTCATCCACTCTCATCATTTTCACACCCACCATGTCCTAGAGGCCTAATAGGAAGGTTCCGGTCGAGAGAAAGACCCGCACCTGAATGGGTGGGGAGTCATCTCAACCGGAACCCAAGCCCATCCCACCGCTCACTCTGTCACTCCATGGCATAATCCTTAGGGACGAGCCACATAGAACATCAATGGCTAGAATCCTCACGCGCATAATGGACGTGACTAGGTTCGCGAACATCGACACAATCATATCCCTAGTAGAGGGGGTCGAACCCCATTTTCCAACATCAGCTGGACTGCATTTCTCCACACACACGCGGAGACTTATGTGCGCCTGAACCTAGAGTTCTTTAGCTCCGTGTACTGCACGGATGACGTGATTGTGTTTCACCTTTGGAATGTAGATCATGTGATTACCTTTGACCAGTTAGAAGATCTTTTTGGTTGACCTGTCGATGGGGATGTTACCCCCGTGAACACATGTACCCCGCTTGGTTCTAAGCAGGAACGTTCTGGAGGAAGATCACACGATCAGGAGCCTATGACTCAAGGACGCCCAAGGCATCCACGATTGTCTACCCGTGCCTTAGGATAGCACACCGGATCCTAGCTTGCACTGTATTTGCTAGAACTGACTGCTGATTCGGAGTGAATATTGCATATTTAACCCCCTAATTAGTCCTACTTTGTGCCCATATGATGCTTAATTGTTCTCTAATACATTCGTATTTTGTACATCATCATTTATTAGAGAAAACACCTTATTTGAGCACAAAACAGTAATTAATGGAGTATTTCTGCACTTTTTATATTTTTCCTAGCATCGTCTCGATCTCACGATTCCAACGACTATTTATTTGTATTTTTCTGAGATCTGTGCTAATTACTATGAATTTTTGAATACAGAATACCATTTAATTGAAGAAATACGCAAGAAAATACGAAAATACGGTCGGTGCCCAATCAGAGCTTGACACGTGGCGCTATTTGGTTTTTCCCCGCCCAATCCAATGGCTCACAAGCGTTGATCGTACCTAATTGAGTTAAACTGGAGCGGGCTGCGTGGCATCATCGAGACCGTCGAATCGATATCTAATGGCCATAATCTTCTCCGCTGCTGCGATACGTAAGCTAGCTTCACGACTGTTGGATCTTGATCCTACGGCCCGCACGAGAAATCAGACGCTGCCGACGAGCGCGATATTGAATCCACGTGGCGCGCATCCATTCACTTGCCGCCCCATCGAACGGTTGATAGCGAAGCCACCTTGAAATCAAATTCACGAGCGGGCGAGATCTCGACCGTTCGATCTCTTGATCAAACGGTCGATGCTCATTCCGAATCGTATTCGAAGGGTCGATAGCGAAGCGGGCGGAGCACAGGAGTTGATGCACACGTGGCGCAGCGAGGGGCGACCCCGCCCATATCGAACAGCGTAGAAATGCGGTGGCTCACGGGTTTGGGTTTTGAGCGTTATCGGATGCGGGTTGAGACCCGCTAAGCGCCCCAAACCTGCAATGCTATTATATAAGCGTATTTCTAGGGTTTTGGGGGGTATTCTAGCGTATTTTGGGACTTTTGGACCGGCTACTGTGCGTATTTCTCCAGGGGAAAATTCTGAAAAATTCCAGAGGCTATTCTTCCTATTCCAAGGGAGTTTTAGGTTCTAAAGTGGAGATTTGGTGATAAATTCTTGAACTTATACCCCGTATTTGGTGTATTTCATTGTATTTTGGCTATTAAAACGATGTATTTGGCTATGAAATCTGATTTTCTTTGCACCATGCGTGGATAATCTCCTTGTGCTATGGTTGTGAAGTAATTAGGAGTATGTAGTCGCTAAATTTCATGTCGTTAGCCCTATTATCATGTCAAAATTGCTCGTAACATTGATTTCTACAACGTATTTGTTGGGTATTTGCTTATTGTCGATATTGTTTACATCCCATATGGCTAGGCACTGACAAGGCTAGCCAACTCATGTTCACTAATCTGAACTTATTGTTGTGTTTATCGTTTAATGAAATCAATGTTGCTAGTGATACGTATAAGGCTATTTTGACTAGTTTCTATCGATCCATCTTCCGACGTCTTCACGCCTTGACCAGGTGAAGCGTTGTGTGATATAAAAGACATGATATTTCAGCGATTATAAACTCCTAATGAAATCACAACCGTAGCACATCCACTTCATATGTGTTGGTGTTGACGTAGTTAGGGTGTCGCATTTGTTGATTTCTATATCTTTTCGCCCTATTTTAATTGTATAATTGCGTGCTTCGTCAATTTCTAGTTATATATTGTTTGAGTATGTTATACGGAGACGTGTGCATGCTTGATTCAAATCTGATCTTTGCGGACTTATTCGTGATGAGTGGTGATTTCCTTTATGAAGTTGACGTTGCACTTGATTAATCCTTTGGCACATTTTTATTCGCTTGATCGCCATACTTTCTGACGTTCTCGTGCCCTGATCGGACGAAACGTTGAGTTATAGAAAAGGTATTGATAATCATTGATTGCACACACCCTAACAAAATCAAACCCAACACATACTCCCCATACTTGTATCCCTACCGAAGTCACCGTAAATATTGCAGGATTTTCGTTTCTTATTCCAAACTCTTGATACTCTTGATTATACCTAATAGGTGGTTGGTTAACATCGTATTATTACTCTTTACATATTTACGTTCGTAGTTTTGCAGGTCACTTGTCCCGCGGATTCGATACCTGGACTCACCAGGATATTACTTGCACGATCTCCTGCGCTTGGGAGTAGTTCTCACATCATTTAAGACGAGGCAATTGCAGCATAGTAAACCACTCTGATCTCCTATTCCTGTGGCTCATGACCCAACCCTAATGTTATGATGCCAACACTGGTCTATACACTCCTCGCTATCCACTCCGGAGCTCGAAATGGATGGTGAATAAACTCATCTCTATTGCCATCGGCCCTTCGGGAAGAATTTGTGTTGGCAACCTTGTTACCCTTATTTCACTTCACTCATCCTTCTGTATTAAGCTTACCTCCGACCTGATGCATGCCGAGGGGCCTACATCACTCGATCTTAATGCCTTTATAAGGATGTTCATGATCAGGATGAGGGGAGAGGAGGGATACTTCTGGCTTTATGGGTAGAACCACACTGACTATACCATTCTGCCCAACCCCATATGCTCTCGGGTGGACCCAACCACTGTCTGGCTCTTTGAGTCTGATATTGGCCGCAAACATCTTCCACGTGATGTACAGCCCCAGTTCCATGTGCAGTACTCACCCGAGCACCATAAACACTCCTCACACTTCAAGGAGGGTGGTACCTCTAGGCCCTATGAGCACCACTACCCACTCCCCCAGACAGCGATACATGTTTTGGCCGGGTGAATTGAGTCCTTGAGGGCTTGCTCTAATTTCGTATCACCCAGCATGGTTGGTACGTCCCTGACTTTTCCCCTCCTCCCCTACGGGAGAGACAAGTGACACCCACCCTACCCATACCATTTCCCCACATGCCTCACTTAGACACAGTGGGTCAATGTATCATTCTAGCTTGGGGGAGGCGTTTAACTATCTTCACTCCTAGCTTGGAGGAGTCAGCAGGTGCATCGAGTTATGGTTGTCATTGTTTTTGGTCTATGTTGATTATTGTTGATGTTGATTTGCAGTGCTTGCTGGTGTCGTCGCCCCATATGTATGATGATGATGATCCGGTTCGTTACGTGGTCGAGCGAATGAATCCTTTTTATTTCTTCTTCTTCTTCTTTGTTTTGGTGGTCGTGCGACCAATTTTCCTTTTGCTTTTTTCCTTTCGTTTAGTTTTCCGTTTTCTTCGCTTTCGCTTTTTTCCTTCTTCCACTTTTTACCTGCATTTTCTATTTTCTTTTGTAAAGTTTGACGATATGATACCTCCAGGAAAACCATTATTACTTACTAGTTTCGTGCACTATTGGCTAGAGTCAATTTCTTCTCACACACTTTTGATACCTTTCGGTGGTACGACTTTCAAACTACCACCCTTACTATTTTATTTCTAAACCTCATCCATGAGTGAGATGAAGCTAGCGCCCGTTCCACCTCTAATGAGATAGGCTAGTCGTTTCATCGAACCTTTGATCATGCGACCTTAGGTTCTTCTAATAGTTTGGTGTAGATTTAGTCTCGATAGGTTTTGGCTTTGCGCTTGAACCATCCCCCCTATATTATCATATCAGCATGTTAAAAATATAGAGAGATAATAAATGAACCGTTCTCCCTACTTCATTGAGTAGCCGGGTCTCTGGGACTCAAGAATATCTGAGATTCACGTCGAAAGATGATGTTTGGGGGAGTGCATAGAAATAAAGGTCTTAGATGATTCAAGAGACTAGGCCCAAGGGGTCCCTTTTGACCCATTGCCCTGGACCCATCTGGGTCGGGATTCATTGGCCGAACCTCGCTACACGAATCACTTAAGTCTAATGAAAAAATGTGTATATAAAAATAAGTGTACATATCTATTTATACATCCCAACTACCATAGTTTAGAGGGAGTGACCATGACATCGCCAACCCAGGAGAGACTTAATTCTACCACACGCCTTCGTGATTTTTGCCTTGGTAAGCGTATGAATTATGGGTCAATTTCTACTAGCCTACGCTCATCGAGAGGTCACGTCCGGGGGTTAGCTTCATGTTGATGAGTGTGTTAGACCTAACGTCGTAAGGAGGGTAGTGTTTAATCCACTACCATGTTAGGTAGACATTGTGTGTGTGTGCAAGAATTGATCCGTAGCTTTGATGTGTGTGCAACTCATAAGAGTGAGTGGTTTGAGAGGTTGATCGTGTATCTTGCCCAATATATTCCTTCCAATCCTTCATTTCTAGTCTTGTTCGGAGACGAGCAAGAGTCTAGCTTGGGGAATTTGTTGTACATATTTTCTACCTTTATTTTCCACCTTTTCCCCATGTTTTTCTTGGTTTATTTTCCACCATCGCCTCTATTTTTCCCACCTTTTTGTATTCTTTTACCACTTTCACGTTTTGGGTGTTTGTCTCATGTGTTGCAGGTAATCGAGATACAAACGATGCATTCTGTGTGGCATTGAGTCTGATGGAGAAAGAGCAGAGAGCGGCGAGGACTTAGCCATGCTCTAGAGGTTGATTGGGATGAAAGAAGGCTTTGCACGGTCGTGCATGCATTTTCTTGGCCATGTTAGTGTACCAACTACCAAGAAGAAGCTGCAGAAGGTCGGCATGGCTGTGTGCATGGTCGTGCTAATTAAACAGAAGAGCTCAGAGGATGCACGGACGGCTTGCACGGCCGTGCTTAATTATAAGCAGTTGGCACAGATTCTGGATGGCACGGTCGTGCCAATCAGCGGCACGGCCGTGTGAGCCGATGACGTCGCACCTAGGTTATATTCTTCAGCACGACCGTGCATAGCGTTTTCTTTAAAAGGAATGTTTGTAACAAACTAAAGGGGCTATCTTTGATGCCAAAACTTCTGCATTAGCGTTTTAGGCGATTTTCTCGTGTTTTTCTGCTTGTAATATTGCTACCTTCATTGTAAGAACTCTTGCCCTTTAATCTAGTTTAGTAAATCTTCTTTACTCAATTATCGCATTGTGTTTGCTAGTGATTGGTTGTCATCTATTTGCCCATTTTATTACTTGCTTAGCCATGAACTCGATTCCAATGACTTCACTAGTTTTAGCCATGAATGGTAAGTAGTCCATTAAGCTAGGGCCTTATAGGTGAAGGGTTTGCTGGGTCCGTAGGGCTATAAAATCGACGTCTGGCCTAATTCGGACGGACGATGAAAATATAAAAGAAGCGAAAAAACCAACTTAAAACTTTTTTAAGTCTAGCCCTAAAGAATAAACCCTAGACAGAATCTCTACTATCCCGGGGTTGGGTTCGACCAACCCCTCAGGATAGATCTATCTAACAATTGGAATTATAAACATATGTGAATTAAACTACATACCTTTCACTTCGTGTCTGCAAAATACGAAGTGTCGCTTTAAGCATCTTTTCTTTATCTCCGAAGCGATGCCCGCGTCGCTTCTCCCAAGTCGAACCGCCTCCCGAGCCGAACCACCTCCCGAGGCGAGCAACACCCTTGTTGTCGAGCCAACCACGCGCCAAAGAAAGTTTCGCCTTGAGTGGATCCTCCATCAAGACTTCGGATCCAATCCAAACTCCTTCGTAGCTTTGCTAGAGCCCGATCAGGAGCAAGGAGAATCTGGGAGAAAGAGAGAATATTAATTTTAAGTCTTAATTCGAGCGTGCTCAAATTTTTTTGGTGATTCTCGGATTTGAAGACTTGGTGTAAGTTTCAGGCGGGTATGCCCCTATTTATATAGGTGGCTGACCCGTCCTCTCTTCTCAATTTCTGATGTGTGACTAAACGTATTTAGACAATTTACTTTGCACAAAACATGCATTTCATAAAGGCAATATTTGAGCAATTAAATCTCTCCCACCATAGATCTCCAAGAGCGATGTCATACATTGTTGTGAAGAGGGTTGAATGGTGAACGCGTAGGAAAAAACCAGGCTTAATTCCGAGTCTGTTTGACCCTTCAAACGAGCCTCCAAAATTATCCCAAAACCTTGCTTTACGCACTGCCCAAACGCCATAAATAATGCAAATATGGTTCAGAACCATTTTGGTGGGGCACATTGCATGGAGGCCCCCTACAGGTGCAGTCGCTGCGGGCACGGGTGCCTGCCCACTGGGTGAGACTGACCCGCCCTTTGGGCAGGTCAGGCGCCTACCAATTCCGTCGGGCCAGACCCGCCCAGCTTGGGCAGGAGGGCCCCGGCCCCTGGGCTGGGCTGGGGCGCCCAGACCAACTATTTTGGCTGCCCCCTATTGGTGTGTGCGCTATATTGGTGCTAACTTCTTCATTTGGAGTCTGTTTTGGACGCCGTTTGAACCTGGGTTTAGATCAGGATGTTCTCATTATCCAGGTACACATGTCATGTGTTCAACCCATATATAAAATTAGTTCTTTAAGCATTTGTCACAAACATTTTGTCATGTATTAATTTCCTTGCATCTAATGTATCATCTCCCTAATCCTACCTATTACTTGACGAAGGTCTCACTCTGTGTGAGACCCTACAGCCTGAGCCTATAACAGGTGGGTCTCGAACCCCAGATGGCAGTGACCACGAGCAACAGGTGCCATTGCTGTTTCGATATCATAATTATGTGGTTAACTCATCGACATGAGTATTGTCGGGACCACCCTGACTGTGTCCGTGATGAATACCGCAGTTTTAGTCCCTTCATCAAAACTATGCCACTGAGTCAAGCATATGGTATGGTCAACTGTCAACCCCAATAGCTAGAAGCCGGTTAGTCTCTATCGATCTTTAGTCAAACAATGTTGGACTTCTTCCAACATACTCTGGCCAGTGTTTTTACTAAAGATCGACCTAACACGTGCACCACTAACTCTCCTTAACTGGGAGAGACAAATCCTATTTTGGTCATTACTCTCCTCACATGCTTCAAGTGTCACCCAATCACAGACCTTCCAATGGGGCTTGCCCCGAGGCTAGATCAGAGATCTAAGTAACACCGTTAACGTACAGGTTCGTACAATGGCCTCAAGTCTAAGGACCAACTTTCCTATCATCACCGAGAGTTATTACTGACAGATTAATCAATGTTAAACATATGATAACTCTCGATGGGTCGTTCAGTGAACTCATTCTCTAATGAGCACATGTGTCTCATCTTTGACTTTGCCAAGTCAAACGACCATGAGATCATCGTCACCATTCCATGGTGAAAACTAAGACATAATGGTTTATTCGATGTGTCAATATCCCTTTTTCGAAACATCTACGACCACGAACATTGTTAGACTTATGCTACAATCGGTCTAACACTTCTCCATAATCGAGATCTCCATCTTGATACATGTTTAACCT
>JAULAV010002649.1:0-27535 GCA_030789695.1 Scilla litardierei | reverse complement strand
CGATGTGAAGGGGATTAGCGGTGGATGGATCTCGGGTGGGGGTTGGCTTGGGCGTTAGAGGTTCGGTGGTGCAGCAAGCGGCCGAGGAGAGGGGCCTGACGTGGGAATCACTGATCGGTCCATATTTTACACCTTTTTTCTGCATGTTTGCATACCCTTTCGATTGCTCATATTGCAATTTTCATGATTATTCGACGATATTTCTTTACTTTTCACTATTTCTTGTTTTCGTCGGATTTCAGGAAATATGGAGCGATCTGGAGCAAAATAAGCTTAAGGGACTTGTACGCTTACCGAAGCATCGCTCATGGCCTTATTGAGGAGATAACGATACTGGACGATGAGCGGGAGAAGAAGAAGATCGATATAATCGTCGAGTAGCCGAGGAGGAGACGGAATGATTCCAGAAACAGGCCACTCGACCGAGTCATGCTAGTCACTCGCCCGAGTGAAGCAGCATACTCGGCCGACTACGACTGATACGAAGAACATCTGCCTGACCTGAGTGCCACAATGCACTCGGCCTAGTGGTGAATTCCACTCGGCCAAGTAGAGAACTCCACTCGCCCGAGTGAGTAAGAATTTCTGAAGGAAATCAAGGCGAACTCTCTAGAATTTAGGAGAACATCAGAAGACCCTACTCGGCCGAGTAGAGAAGTCCACTCGACCGAGTGAAGAATCACACTCGGCCGAGTGACGCCGATGACACGAGCGCCCAGTTTTCAGACAGCCTCTCACTCTTTTGAAATCTGCTATCATTCCAGTAGGCAAATTATTTTTCTCATATTTTTTATGGATATTATACTTCATGAAAGTCCCAACGCCGCCAAGAACGTGCCAATCAGAGGTTAGATGAAATCTGGAGAATTTCTGTAAGTTGATGCTGCAGTGATGGAATTTCTACTCAGCCGAGTCATATTCCCACTCGGCCCGTGTGACTGCGGGCCCAGAACTTAAGTTGCGTCCAGAGCTGTCTTTGGACATGAATTTCGGAGGTTTTCTAAGGTTATTTACTAGGGTTTTGGGGGGCTATATAAGAGCTTTGTAGCTGTCATTAGAGGGGAGTTCCATTATGTTTTCTTAGGGATTATTTCAGAGGTTAGGCCATGCCCTAGGCCCCCCTTGGATCGAGAAGCTTGTATTTGGATTGGATTTCTTCATAAGAGCTAAGTATCTTTGTTCTTGTTATTTTGAATTCTTGATTTGATATCTTTTTGTATGCAAGCTATGTTTTTTATTGGTTCCCAAATAGTTATTGCAATGCTTGAGTAGATTCGCTGTTCTAGGGCACGGGGATGAACCCTATGGATTCGATTTTAGAATTATGATGAATGGGTTCATATGTTGCTAGAATTTCTTAAGAGGTTAGGTTGTGATTGATTTATCACGGATAGCTAGGAATTTCCATCGATTTGGGGTTTGCAAGAGATTGGATTCCTATCGATGGGAAGGCCTAAATATTTGAATTAGGTTTATAATCGAAATCCACTAGACTTGGTTTGTAAGAGATTGGACCAAAGCTAGCATTTTTATTATAAATCTATACCCATATTTGTTTGCAAGAGATTGGACGAATACGAACTATCACAACCAAGATTGTAACTCGAGTTTGCACGAGAGTGGGCTCAAGGTGCGATTGGACGATGATGTCGATCTTCATGCTAGCGGCTTAGGTTAGGGGTTGTACGAGAGTGGGCCTTAATCTAGGTTGCTATAGACCGGTAATAGTACGAGAGCGTGAGCTTGGTTCTATATTCAGTTACGACTAGTTCACATCAACACAAGTCTAGTAATATTGAGATTCACTATTTACAATGATGTATGACGATCCATAGTGCGGATTTTCTAGCCCTAGACACTTTTATTATATTGTATTTGAATCGATATTTGACCAGCATCTTTATCACCGACACCGACATCCACCACCATTTCCATTATATCATACCATAACCATCTCCACCAATAATACATTCGTAGTCAAATCAACCTAGGATATATTTGAGCCAACACCACCTCCTCATGTTCGATACCCGCTCGCCACAACACCGTGTGCTTGCGGTAAAACTATAATCGTTTTTCGGGTGTATATCCGGGGCCGATCAAGTTTTTGACGCCGTTGCCGGAGAGGTGTTTCCCGTTGGCTGCCAATTTGTCACAATTAGGTTGATTAGACTATGAAAAGAAAGAAAAATTAACAAAAAGAAATTTTCACCCTCGCCACCATTATTATCATTTCTATATTCTCTTGTGCCACTGATATTTTTCTTCAGGTATTTATCTTTGTTGATCATGTGTTATGGATTATACTCTGTGGACCACAGATTTTGATCAGAGTGCTCAGATGGGAGAATACTTTTTTGAGGAATGCACTGGCCCGAGTTTGATGAGAAACAAAGGATTTTTTTGATGAGATGAGATGCATGCACACCAGGTTGAAATGCAAGCCAGGCTTGATAAGGGCGACCTTCAATTGGAATGGGTGAAGAGTGAACTTAAAATGAATGCGCTTATGCTTAAGGTTGCAGGGATTTCAAAGATATCAGTTCTTCTTCTTCATATTATGGGCAAGTAGTATCACCAGACATACTACCAGAGCCAGAATGTGTCGTCGTCGATCCCACAACCTACGATACAGCTATTGCATATGAAGAGTGGATGGACAAAGAGGCAGTGAAGGAAGAAGAAATTGAGTCATATGCGCCGCCAGACGAGGACACATTTCAGAACTTATTGGAGGGCCTCTTGGTATCAGTGAGGTTCACTGATTCAGTTAGCATTACAGCAGGTGATGCATTTGAGCTACGATTTGCAGATTTTGTTATGAACCGTGTTTTAGCTGCAGGAACAATTGGGGAGGACATCCATGTCAGTCTGGATGGGGATAGACTATATTTTTGGATTACTTGCGAGCATTCCTCTCCCCATGATACATCCCCACAAGTTGACACACATGAGCAGCCAGCGTCACCATTCCAGAGAGAGCCTAGATTGATAGTTAATGAGAAGGCAAAAGAGCGTCATGTCGAGCCAGAGCATATTGACGAGGAGGCCTCACATGCGGAGCCAGAGCATGCTTTTGAGGAGGCCTTACACACAGAGCCAGAGCTTACCACCGATGAGGTCGTACATCGGGACGAGGACACAGCCATTTATGAGGATCACAAGCACTATCCTACTCCATTAGAGCTCCCGCAGCCACCTCATCCTTCCACTGACGTCAAGGACTATCCCACAGAGCTTATTGCTCCCACTCAGGGAGATATTTTTACACATCCCATTTCTAAATCATGTATTCTATTTGATATTTACTTTGATTCAGATATTTTGACACATCATACCTTTTGCAGTGCACGTACGATTATGGATCGGGGGTATGCTTGGACGTGTCACAGTTTGACGAGCCTAACGAGGAGGTCCACACCTATGATCCAGATTTTCAAGAGCAGCTGAGAGAGGACACCTTGGAGACAACTATTACAGCACGATAGGATATTGGCTTATTTCCAGGGAAGTATCGTCCACCACTATTTATTTGATATATTTCTATAGACGATCCTCTTTGGAATACTTTTATTACGAGGGCAAATTTTTTGCAACGAACTGATGCATCCTATTCTCTGTAGGGTATATGTGGATTTCTTGTGGGAATGCTGGAGGATGCATTACTGGAGTTCGTTGGTGTTCGCGGACACACATGCCTGGCGGAGCCACGGAAGGAGCAGTTGGAGCAGTTGCCTGCACCGGCAAAGATACTGGATCTGCCTTTTGCTATAGGTGATATCAATCCCGTAGTGTAGCAATAGCGTAAAATTTTGTGCTTTAAATAAACACGAATCCTCTCGACAACGAGAGGACCGTATAGATTTGCTTGAATAAATATCACCTCATATGACGGCAACAAAAATTTTTACACCCCAAACCCATTACATATATTAATTGCCCTCTTCATATTTTGATGTGTCACACCCTTTTTGCTCACTACCCATCGAGCATCTCTTCCAAATGAATACTCACATTCTTATTCGTTTGACTCGATCTCGCTTAGCAAAACCGTGATATTTTTGATCAAGTCATTTGAATAGGATTGTTTGGTATAAGCTTGTGGGAAGGCGCTCTCATGCATCATTGTATGTGCAAGTAGTTGCATTAGAATTTCATGTCATTCATTTCATCATTTTTCGTTCACCCCCTTATTATTATCGTTATTCCTCATATTCTTCCATTATGATCACATTGAGGACAATGTGAAGTTTAAGCTTGGAGAAGTGCATTTCCATTCCATTTAGTTACACTTTTACTCTATTTTTAGGGTTTTTAGAAGTTTTCAAAATTTTTGCATCATCTTTTTTATTTTTCCATCTTAATTTCCTTTTATGTGTGTTCATGCATCATATTGTGTGCTTGATTTTCTTTTCTTTCCTTTCTTTTATTTTTTATTTCTATATTTTATTTTCCTTCTTTTGCTAGATGTGTTCCTTATGATGATATATCTTATTACTTTAGCAACCATCACGATGCTTATTATTCCTTGCGATGCTACTTAGAGTATTCCACAGCCCTGCTATCCATATGCTTGCTTTTATATTCTTTTGATGATTCCCCTATATGAATGCATGATAGTAATTGAAGCTGAATGTATGGATTAGTGTTTAGTATGCTTTTGTTGGAAGTGCACCAAGATTCACGCATCAATTGTATAACGGAAGCATCTGCCTCATTGTCTTATTCACCTTCTGTTGCATGCCTGATATGATTGTACTCTTACTGCTTGACTTCACTATTTATTGAAATGATTGATAATATCCATGCTTACATTTGAGTTTAGTTGATGTATTATCTTATTGAACCATTTGTGCATATCTTAGAGTGAACTGAGCGTTACACCATGCCCTTCTCCACATATATCGTTTTATTCTCTACATGTCACTTGAGTTCACCTCCTAAAGCTACTTATATCGCATCTATTTCCAAAAAAATCCCCACAAAAGAAAAAGTTAGCTCCAAAAAGTACAAAAAGCCAAAAAGAATCCAAAAACCAAAAATACAAATCAAATATCTCCTACAAAAATCCAAGAAGAAAAATGATAAACAAAGTCCAAAAGGAATATATATATATATATATATATATATATATATATATATATATATATATATATATATATATATATATATATATATATATATATATATATATATATATATATATATATATATATATATATATATATGGGTAAAGTGTTCCTTAGGTGACTCCTTAGATTAAATCTAAGGAGTCGCCCCCATTTTCTCCCATCTCCCATAATTTTTTTTGAAATTTTTTTTCTTGGGATTGTTGTTCACCTCATGGATGATCAACATACCAAAAATCAAGTCATTCCAATACTTTTAGAGCCCCCATCTACCCCTTGCAACTTTATGTGTTTTTCAACACGTTTTCAGACCGTTGAAGTTGCAAGGGATAGATGTGGGCTTTTAAAGTATTGGAATGACTTGATTTTTGGTATGTTGATCATCCATGATGTGACCAACAATCCTATGAAAAATAATTTCAAAAAAAATTGTGGGAGATGGGAGAAAATGAGGGCGACTCCTTAGATTTAATCTAAGGAGTCACCCTAAGAACACTTTACCCTATATATATATATATATATATATATATATATATATATATATATATATATATATATATATCTCTCTCTCTCTCTCTCTCTCATTATCGGAGCCACAAAAATACTTGGGAAAACCAAGGCAAAAATCTCATTTTCCACTATTATATTCCTTTGGATGTGACGCCTCAAGCTAAGCTTGGGGGCGTGAATTCATTTGACCAAATGAGTGAGTATGACATTAGAGTGGAGACGTGCATGAATGGAAACATTCGATAATGCTTAGACTTTGCAAAATATATTAGATATGGAGATTTTTCATGATTTGAAATAAATATGTGAATGACATGACTCTTATTATATTCTTTATTGCATGCTTGGTGTGTATCTTATATGCTTCATTTATAACTATTGATTGAAAAGTGCATCGCCAATGAATTGTATATTATATTCTATGAAATTCGTGATATGAATACGAATTGATTGCATGAATTTAGGGAGTCCCTTCCTTTTTTCTTAAAAGCTTGCAAGTACTATGTTGAAGTAATATATGAAATCTTTGTAGCATGTGATTCGTATTTTCTCAGTTATCGTGATGTTTAGCTTATGGCTTGAGATCTGAGAGAATAATCTAGCGACCCTTTCCACTTCGTATTCTTTTTCTTTCATTTCATTTCTTTTGTTTTCATCTCCCGAGTTCGTCTCTCTACTTATCTTCCTCGAGGACGAGTAAGTGGTAAGCTTGGGGGATTTTGATCGGTCCATAATTTACACCTTTTTCTGCATGTTTGCATACCATTTCGATTGCTCATATTGCGATTTTCATGATTATTCGACGATATTTCGTTACTTTTCACTATTTCTCCTTCTCGTCGGATTTCAGGAAATATGGAGCGATCGGGAGCAAAAATGAGCTTAATGGACTTATACGAGTACTGGAGCATCGCTCATGGTCTTATTGAGGAGCTAACGACGCTGGACGATGAGCGGGAGAAGAAGAAGATCGATATAATCATCGAGGAGACGAGGAAGATAAGGAATGATTCCAGAAACGGGCCACTCGGCCGAGTCACGCTAGTCACTCGCCCGAGTCATGCTAGTCACTCACCTGAGTGAAGCAGTGTACTCGGCCAAGTACGACTGATACGAAGAACATCTGCCTGACCTGAGTACCACAATGCACTCGGCCGAGTGGTGAATTCCACTCGGCCGAGTAGAGAACTCCACTCGCCCGAGTGAGTCAGAATTTCCGAAGGAAATCAAGGTAAACTCTCTGGAATTTTGGGAGATCAGCAGAAGACCCTACTCGGCCGAGTAGAGAAGTCCACTCGACCGAGTGAAGAATCCCACTCGGCCGAGTGACGCCGATGACACGAGCGCCCAGATTTTCAGACAGTCTCCCACTCTTTTGAAATCTGCTATCATTTCAATGGTCAAAGTACTTTTCTCATATTTATTATGGATAGAATACGTCATGACGGTTCCAACGTCGCCAAGAATGCGCCAATCGGAGGTCGGATGAAATTTGGAGAATTTCTGCAAGTTGATGCTGCAGTGATAGAATTTCTACTCAGTCGAGTCATATTCCCACTCGGCCCGAGTGACTGCGGGCCCAGAACTTAAGTTGCGGCCAGAGCTGTCTTTGGACACGAATTTCAGAGGTTTTCTAAGGTTATTTGCTAGGGTTTTGGGGGGCTATATAAGATGTTTGTAGCCGTCATTAGAGGGGAGTTCCATTATGTTTTCTTAGGGATTAGTTCAGAGGTTAGGCCATGCCCTAGGCCCTCTCTTGGATCGAGAAGCTAGTATGTGGATTGGATTTCTTCATAAGAGCTAAGTATCTTTGTTCTTGTTATTTTGAGTCCTTGATTTGATATATTTTTGTATGAAAGCTATGTTTTTATTGGTTCCCATATCGTTATTGCTATGCTTGAGTAGATTCGATGTTCTATGGCACGGGGATGAACCCGATGAATTCGATTTTAGAATTATGATGAATGGGTTCATATGTTGCTAGAATTGCTAAAGGGGTTAGGTTGTGATTGATTTATCACGGATAGCTAGGAATTTCTATAGATTTGGGATTTGCAAGAGATTGGATTCCTATCGATGGGAAGGCCTAGATATTTGAATTAGGTTTATAATCGAAATCCACTAGACTTGGTTTGCAAGAGATTGGACCAAAGCTAACATTTTTATTATAAATCTATACACATATTCGTTTGTAAAAGATTGGACGAATACGAACTATCACAACCTAGATTGTAACTCGAGTTTGCACGAGAGTGTGCTCGAGGTGCGATTGGATGATGATGTCGATCTTCATGCTAACGGCTTAGGTTAGGGTTTGCATGAGAATGGACCCTAATCTAGGTTGTTATAGACCGGCGATAGCGCGACAGCGTGAGCTTGGTTCTATATTCAGTTACGACTAGTTCACCTCAACACAAGTCTAGTAATATTGAGATTCATTATTTACAATGATGTTTGACAATCCGTAGTGGGGATTCCCTAGTCCTAAACACTTTTATTATATTGTATTTGAATCGATATTTGACCAGCATCTTTATCACTGACACCGACATCCACCACCATTTCCATTATATCATACCATAACCATATCCAACAATAGTACATTCGTAGTCAAACCAACCTAGGATAAATTGGAGCCAACACCACCTTCTCATGTTCGATACTCGCTCACCTCTACACCATGCGCTTGTGGTAAAACTACAATCATTTTTCGGGTGTATATCTGGGGTCGATCAATCACTGGGTTAGGTTAAGCACCTACGAGTGAAGAGGCGAGAGTGGGAGTTATATAGGGTAATAATATTATATAATATTAAATGTAATTAAGTGGGTCATTAATATTAAGTCGGTCTCAAAATAGTCTATGCCGAGACAGCGCTTATGGCCCAATTCGTCGAGCACCGAGATGAGAAAAGTATGTATCTGTCCAGCGGGAAGGCTTGGTTGGGGGAGGCCGTCAACCCAGGGATGGGAATGGCGGAGGTCCAGGAGTCTCGGTAGGGCTGGCCTCCAGTAGAGAGCCAGCAAGAGAGGAGGGTTGATGTGAAGTTTGTAGGGGTCGTGGTCGAAATCCAAGTGTAAGGAGCGGAGGCAACAGAGGCATGGTGGAACTAGTTCTTGTAGTGTTACGACCTAAATACATATCGTAGGAGGGTCAATACGACGATCTATATGGCTGCACCAGAGAGTCAGATTCAGAAGAGGATGTCTAGAAATAGATCGGATCTTCGTATAAGATTGGCACCCGAGAAAGAACTTCAAAACCGAGCAACATCGCATAAAAAACTTTTACTTCGGAAAGATTACAGAGGCGACCGTTACATCATTTAATGAGCATGACCTTTGAGATTCTCAGCAATTAACGAAAGACCATTACACTGCATGATTTATGCGACTCTCCAATTGCCAAATAATGACATCATTTAATGACCTCTGTCATTAATGATTGACATTGGCTGACTCTCGGACTTCTACATGATGATAGCCATTTGGAAGACGAGGAGGTGTCATCAATCACTCAACAATTATTTGACCCCTATAAAAGGGGCCATAGTCTAACAGAGAGGGTGTTCAAAACTACTTTATCCAAAAGGCCAGGTATAATTACAAATACTTGCGCTTTCTACAATCAAAATATAGCTCGGCACAGTCAGATTGGATCACTCATAGTTCGATCTTGACCATGTGATCTTTCTTCGACTTCAATACTAACTTGAGCATCGGAGTAGTTTTGGGTCGAACCCAAGCACCACCAACTTTTGACAGGTTCCTTGTGCTGCAGATACTCCTACAACTCGTAGAAGTGATCTCTTCACTGATCCATCCTCACCCCCCAGATGACGATCAATCAGTACTTTGTCACCATCAGCATCCGACCATTGTAACCTTGGTCCCATTATTATAAATTCATTGTTCGATGGATTTTCCCATCAATAATTGGTGTCATTTGTGGGAACTGAGGTTACACCCATGACGTCATCCACACCGCTTCGTCGATCTGCAAGGGGCAAAGGGATCAGGATCACAATGCAAACCACGCAACAGACCGGGAGGTCAATAACAGTTCTCCCCGATCGCACTATGATGTAATCTGGGGATTCGTCATCTCAAGAGGAGTCCAGACATCAAAGGTCGCCAGTGGTGCAACAGATGGTATCAATGGAGAGGTTTGAAGCACTGGCCTAAGAAGTTCATTCGGGCTTCCAAACAATTGGCAACATGGTGGAGCGTCTGATAGGCTCCCGACCACCACATATTACAGGCACATCCATTGTTCGCAATGTGACGCGGAATTTGAACCCGCAATTTCAAGTAAATGCCGAATCTACACAGCAGCCCCCACCAGAGACACACGCACCTCGTGGGAGGGTTCTTGGAGAAGAAATCGGAGAGGGGGAGATGGTTGCAGGGGCGAACCCTACGAATCAACCCGAAAATTGTGAGAAACAACGTGGAAGGAGCCAGAGTCCTCGCCATGATGATTGGTAGGAGAGAATCCGAAGCCCTCGCCATGTGGATCGACGAGGAAGGAACCAAAGTCCTCGTCGTGATGATCGATGAGAGAGAAGCTGAAGCCCTTGTTGTGCAGATCGACATAGGAGGAGTCATAGACCTTGGCCAGATGATCGATGTAGGAGAAGCTGCAGCCCTCGATACGTGGGTCAGTGTAGGAGGAGCCCGAGTACTCACCAGGACGATCTGCTTGAGAGAAGCCGAAACCCCTGTCATGAAGATCGGCATCGAAGAAGCAAAAGTCCACACCGTGATGATTAGCATGTGGGTAGTAGGAGTCCTCGTGGTGGTGATCATCGTAACAGGAATGATCGACACGATAGAAGTCGAACTCCCCATCGAGGCAATAGGAGGAAAGGAACCTGAGAGGACGATCTCTATGACTATTGGGATGATTCCTCCAATTCGTCATCGATCGACCTAGGAGGAGAGGACATCGGAACCATTGTCACCACTTCGGTTCGCGATCTAATAATTCTGACGATGAGAACAACCCCTTTACAAGAAGAATCACATCGGCATGTGTCCCTCGAGGGTCCAAATTCCCGTATGTGGAACTATTTGACGGATCAGGCGATCCTAAAGATCACATCCAAAAGTATAAGCACGGTATGGAGATTTTGGGGGCAAAAGATGCCCTCCTTTGCCGAGCATTTCAAACCACTTTGGAAATTTTAGCAATGGAATGGTATAATGGTTTGCCCAACCGATCTATCGACTCATTCAAAGAACTGACTTTGGTATTTTACCAGCAATTTATGGCTAGCCAACGAAGAAAGCAGGCCTCAGACCACTTGCTGGCGATAGTACAGAAGGAAGGCGAGAGCATCCGTAAGTACATCAAGAGGTTCCAAATGGAGAGGCTGAATGTCACGAATTGTAGTGACAAGATGACCATGACAACATTCAAGAAGGGACTTCGTCATAAAGGGATCTTCAAATCTTTACAATATGATCCCCCGAACAACCTGGACGATCTTTTCATTAGTACGCAATGATTCGTGCTCGATGAAGAAGCGTTGGCGACCATAGAGGGAGGCACCTCACGCAAAAAAGAGAAGAAGGAACCAGCCTCCAAAGATAGATCGGCACCAGATGCGTATCGATGTGATCGAGGGATCATTGATCGGAAAAACCAGAATACAAGGAGAAGAGATCAAAGTCTACAAAATAGAAGAGAGATGGTTCCAGATGGTCCCCTCAATTAAATGCTCCCCTGGCAGATATCATGGTTGTGGCTAAAGCCGAAGGACATTTGGAGAAGCTCCCTCCGCCCTTAAAGAGTCCAGGAGATAAAAGAGATCGGCTCAAATACTACCGATAGAGATCATGGTCATGACACTTATGACTGTTTTACATTGAAGAGGGATATTGAGCGGTTAATTCAGCAGGAGCAGCTAAGGTAATTTCTTGACAAACCAAAAGTGAATCAAGATGGAGAAGGTCATAATGATAGAAATCAGTTGGAAGGTGCTCAACTGATAACACTAAGGGTCGATGTCGTAAGTGGCAGACCGTCTTCAGGGGTCTGTCATCCTCTGCTCAGAAAGCTTATGCGCGACTTGTCATGGTGGCAAATACTGGCCATAAACGACTAAGAGTTGCTATATCGATGATCGGCTTCACCGATGAAGACTTGGAGGGGGTCGAGATACCTCATGACGATGCTATTGTCATTTTCGTCATCATAGGATTGGTCGAAGTGTTGAAGCTCTTGATAGATACGGGAAGTTCGTGTGACATATTGTTTATGTCCACCATCTAGAGGATGGGCTTAAATTCATCTGATCTCCATGTTGGGTTTTGAGAGACCCTTGGGGTATAAATCTATGCATGTCCTACTTCGGATAGACGATAGAAACAAAATATAGCAGCGGAAAACGTATATATTAAACACTTTAATAAAAGGTCCTAAGGATATCATGGACCCTAGCCAAAATTTCTACTATCTTGGGGTGGGTCTGACCAGCCCCAAAATAGATCTAAACTACTGCAATAATATAAATATGAAAGCATTAAAAGAACATACCCGGAACTTCGCTTCCGCAGAAAACGAAGCGTCATTTTCAGCAACTATTTTTCGCACCCCGAAGCAAGCTGCCTCCGTGCCTCCAAGACTGGACCACCCGAAGCGAGCCGACACCGCGCCTCCGAGCCAATCACTCGCCGAAGAAAGTTTCACTTGAGTATGATCCGCGTCATCTAATCCAATCATCATCGTCGTTTGCTAGGACTCGAACGGAGGAACGAAAGAATTAAATGAGGAGAGAACAATTTTTGTCTCAGATCGAGCGTGCTTAAAACTTTGCAGAGCACTCGAATCGGAGACTTGGTGCAAATTTTCCAAGGGAAGGTCAGCCCCTATTTATATAGGGAGCCGGCCCCCCTTACTCGTCTCACGAGCAATGTGGGACTAACTGAGTTTAGAGGGTAAAATTAAATTAGTTTGCCTTACTAAGGCTAAACTTCAACTAGTTTTCCCTCCCTCGCCGTTGAGCTTCGCAAGTGATACAACCTATCAAATCAAAGAGCACTGAACGTTGATCACATAGAAATAAATGTCGCTCCAATCCGTCATCGTTTGACCCCTAAAACAATGGTTCAAAGTAGGACAAATATCAAAAATGGCTGAATTTCGCAGCCGCCTTTAAAGTTTCAAACCCCCCTAATGGTGGGCCCTATATGTGGGGCCCACCTTCATTTCTGGGCATGCCTTTGGGCGCGCCCAACTAGGCAATGAGTGCCCCTGGGCACTGGCCCAAGCCAGCGCCCGCGCATAGCCCGTGCGCTGCCATGGGCTGGGGCGGGGATTCCCCAGCGCATGGCACTGGGGATTCCCCAGCGCATGGGGGGCCCGCTAAGTGATTTTTTTAATTAATAAAAAAATTTCCTTTAATATTTAAAACCATTTTAAATATTCAATTATTATCTATTTAAAACCCCTTTTAAATAGATATATTGGGCACGCTTGAGCTCTGATTTGAACGCGGTTTTTTCCCTGACTTTTATGGAAACATTTTCTTCATTTCTACGCATCGAATAATTTATAATATTCTCATAAAAATATTACGATATCTTTTAAACCCTTTTGCATCATATGCAATAATCCCTTATATCATTCCTGCTTATATAGAAAACTTTTGCGACGCCATTAATTCTCATTTAATATAGACTTAATGTCACAAACTCTTTGTGACTTTAATTATTCCCGTGCACCCGAGTTTACTCCTTCTTGATTCTTCCTATTACTAAGACGCAAATCTTACTCGGTGTGAGACCCTGTAGCCTGACCCTACTACAGGTTGGGGCTCGAAACCCCTGGACGACAGTGACCACGAGCAGCAGGTATCGCTCCTGTTTTGGCATTATAATTACGTGATTGACCCATTGACAAACGTGTCGTCGGGAACACTCTGACTGTGTCTGTGATGAATACCGCAGTTTTAGTCCCTTCGTCAAAACTATGTTACGGCATAGCCTAGGGTATGGTAAACCGTCAACCATGCTAGCTAGCACTGGTCAGCATACTTCGGTCTTTGGTATGTCCATGTTGTACTTCCTACAACATAACCCGGCCAAGGTTTTGCACAATGAATAGTACTGAGACTGTGACACTAACTTCCCATTTACGAAAGAGACGAAACCTATCTTGATCACTACTTATCTCGTATGCTTCAAGTGTCACCCAACCTAAGATCTTTCAACGAGTGAAGACTCGAGGCTAGATCATAGATTTAAGCGACACCATTCATGCACCAGTTCATACAATGACCTCAAGTCTTAAGGACCAACTTTCCTATCACCACTAGAGAGTTATCAATAACAGTTTAGTTAAGATTAACCATTTGATAACTCTATATTGGGTCGTTTAGTGAACTCATTCTCCAATGATCACATGAGCCTTGTCTCCGACTTTGCCAAGTCGAATGATTATGAGATCATCATTACCCTTTAGGTTAATACAAAGACACAATGGTCTGTCCGATGTACCGATATCCTTTTCTCGACACATCTTTGACCATGAACGTTTTAAGACTTAAGTTCATATCGGTCATTCACTTCACATAGTCGAGATCTCCATCTAAATACGTGTATGACCTTACTTTAAGTGTAAAGAAATTATCCAAGTATTTAAAAAAACCATTTAATTCATATTAGGATAATTAGTACCATTTAAATTTGAACAATATATTTTCTCCATAAATTGCCACGTGGGCACATATCTTCCTGCATCTCCCACTTGCACTCAGGCTATTTATCTCGGTATCTCATACCGCTATAACATATCAGTCTCTACGGGCATTCATATGTCAATGGGTCAATCATTTTGATCATTGTAATATTACAAAGTTTTATTATGCAATATTACAAAGTTTTTTTACTTATACACCATTGATCACACATGGGTGATTCCACGAAACCGTCTTTGGATCTCATCCAACGATTTTTCTTCTTCTTCTGTATAGATAACGATTAGCATATACTACTTTATATAAGATTTATAATTTAATACTAGTCAGTCATATCATAGCATATTCCAATATTCATGTGTCATTATGTCCAGCACATTAATGACACCATATATTCTATATATCTGACATAAACAAAACCTTGTTGATTTTATGTCACATATAGATGTTTTTATAACTTGGAACTTTACTTAGCCCAAAACAGAACCAAGCAACATGCCAGCTCCCATTGACTTTGAGAACTTTCTGGTCATGATACTTTAACTTGACTATCTAAATCTCATTTAGAAAGTTGATTATTAAGTATAACTAGACCATTTTGCTGAATGAGTTAAAATGGAATGTGTTTGTGTCAGGTTGTTTGACGAATAAGTTATATCAAAATCAGTTTATAGGAGTCTTATTGATAACTTACTCAATCATAAGTACCCACATTATCTTTTCCTTTATGTACATTAATCGTCTAACTTGAAGTATTACATGCAGCCAAACAAGAACTTTTCTTATTGTGCGCATTATGAAGATCGCATCTAATGTATATGCGCATGAAATATACTTGTTACTATAGATTGGTTAAAATACTGATTGCTCTAGTCAATCGCTTCAACTCAGAAACATACACAACAACTCAGAAAGCCACCAGACTATACCCATCAAGATATCAAAACAATGACTTTATTTAAATAATATTGTTCAAAAAAATTTCATCCAAGACATTCATTTTGATCATTGTTCAAGCTCAGAATGCTTCATTTATTCAAAATAAAAAATCAGATGATATCCTTGACATCTTTGAAGTCCTTGACGGCCCCAACAGCAACGATTACTCTCTTTGTCGACCGCACCAGGAACTTCATCCATCCACGGCTTCAAGCACATGTAGACAATATACAGATGTTTAGTAATCAAGCTGGTATCTCATACCATGTATTAAGCTTTATGGAAATTAATATACTCTTTAACAAGATTTATACCTGAGGTTGAGACATCGCTATGCCCCTTTTTCTCTGCAAGGTAAGCCTTGCAGTTCCTCTTCAAGTGTCCAGGCTTATGGAAATGAAAACACTCAGACTCGGACGATGCCCTCTTTTTCTTTTTCTTCTTCTGCTTGGCCTTGGCAGGTTGAGAGATCTGCATCTTCTTACCCTTGCCCTTGGGCTGGTGAGAAGAAGCAGAGCCGACAACCAACACTGGTGAGTCCTTCTCAATTCTCTGCTCAAACTGCCGGAGCATGTTCAGGAGACATGGAAGTTCCACATCAGTGTTGTTCATTATAAAGCTTGTAATGAACGTGTTAAAAGCAGGAGACAAAGACTTTAGGACTATATCAGTGCTCATCTCATGATCAAGGACAAATCCTAGCTGGCTGCGGCATCAATATACCCGATCATCTTGATCACATGATCTTGGACGGGGCCTGTCGTCATCTTCGTTTCCCAACGATTGCATGTGGCCTCGAATCTGGCAACCCTAGAACGCATACCATACAATTCTTCTGCATTTAAAAGCATGCTCTGAACATCCATATGTTCATGCTTTCTCTGCAGATCATTGTTTGTCGAGGCCAGAGTAAGGCACCTGGCCTTCTCTGCATCCCTTTCCCATAACTTGTAGGACTCCTTTTGTTCATTGGTGGTTTCGTCGTCGGGTTTCTCAGGGGCAATTTCCGTCAGTACATTACCGATTCCACCTAACGAGAGAATTAGCTTGATGTTCCTCAACCAGTCCTTATAATTTTCCCCGTTCCGCACATTCTTCTCGATGATAAACTTAAGCCCTGACTCCATACTGCATTTTAATAGAAGTTTGAATTAGCATATGTTATATAGTTTAAAAGGTTTTTCTTAAACTATATTCTCCCACTATTTTAATGAACAGTTTAAGCCATAATAATGAAAAATTTATTATATTTAAAATTTGTGGCAGAGGGATCCAACTCACAACCTTGAGGAGACTCAACAAATTGATCGGCTCTATAATTGGTAGATGAACTCTTCATCGATCACATCACATGTGACTCCCTATAGGTTTTTGTCCCTAGTCACTTATGATCTTGAGGAGACTCAATAAACCATAATGACTAGTCTAGTCGAACCCTTATTTTCTTGTCTAAACTTAACTTACACTGACACTCGAGCAGACCCGACGCTGCGGTTTGGGTTAAGACCAGACTATATCATATGTATGATGGAGTCGATTTCTAAAAAAGACAATGCCATAGATTGAAGAGACTCAACAACCATGACAGGCGTCTTTTAGTCCCCTAATCCAAAAATAAGGAGGGCTACGGTTAATCTTGAAGAAGATTTTAAACGTATTAGACTAGATATAATCGATGGTTTCACATAATAACAATTCGGTCCTTGGTTCAGCGGAAACACGGCCAGGGATTTGCTAGGCCAGTGTCACTATCCTCAGTCGAGCTAGGGTGACCCACAATACTAATCAAAAAACACTAGACCGGATCATGATCCTTTAAGGATTTGAATTATTTATATGTGTCAACATCGATTAAAACGGCTTCATTAAAACTAGTTAATCCTATCAACTAGTTGAATCATAAAATTCGAAATTATTAGCATTGGTTAATAACTTTTATTAGAGTCATTATCAACTATAAGGATTTATAGGTTTCAACATACTATCCTAATCATGTATTAGGAATTTAATAAATTTAAATTACAACAATTTAAATCATAGCCTTTTTCAAAATTATTATTAGAAAAATTAAAATAATAATTGTTGAATGTGGCTACCCTAATCAGGTGATTAGGAATTTAATTGTTGTAATAATTTATTAAATCATAGCATGTCAATCTAAAATTTATCTCATAAGTTTTAGAAATTTTTGTTAATGGCTATCCTAAGTGTTTTTCTTGTATTATCAAATAATATGCAAGAAATAAAATAACCATTTAAAACATCAACTGAATTTTATCTCATAATAATTAGCAAGATAACTTGCAACTTAAAATATGTTATAAAATTACGTTACATCCCTTTTTAATAATTATCTCATAATCATTAACATGAACAACAAACTAAAATTTATCTCATAAAGTATAGCGTGCAACTTAAAATTTTGTCACATAAATATCAAGCATAATTTTTTAAGCATCTAAAATTTTAACGTATAAAATTAAGTTTTTAAGTTGCACGCTATACTTACAGCATAATTACAACTGACCCTACTTCGTCGTCAGTTGTAATTCGAAGGAGCCACCCCTCGCAACTGAACAACCCTACTTCATTGACGGTAGTAAGATGAAGGGGCATGGCCCCTCGCTACCGAACGACTCTACTTAGTAGTCGGTTGTAAGCCGAAGGGGCCACCCGTCGCAACTGAACGACCCGACTTCGTCGTCGACCATAAGATGAAAGGGACATGCCCTTCGCTACCGAATGATTATCCTTGGTCGTCAATTGTAAGCAAAAGCAGCCATCCCCGAGCAACTAAACAACCCTACTTGGTCGTAGATAGATCTATTAATGGAAAGGACCAGAGTGAGAGAGATCCCTATCTCTTTCCTCCAAGAAGTTGACCATAAGATGAAGGGGACATGCCCTTCGCTACCGAACGATTATCCTTGGTCGTCAACTATAAGCCAAAGCGGCCATCTCCTAGTAAGACGGAGGGGTCACTCACCTCGCTACCTAACGACTCTACTCAGTCATTAGCTATAAGCCAAAGGGGACACCCCTTGAAACTGAATGACCCTACTTCGTCATCGGTCGTAACACGAAGGGGCCATGCCTCTCCCTGCCGAACGACTATCCTTGGTCGTCAGCCATAAGCCGAGGGGCCACCCCCTCACAACTGAACCACCCTATTTCATCGTCGGTCGTAAGATGAAGGGGACATGCCTCTCGCTACTGAACGACTATCCTTGGTCATCAACCATAAGCCGAGGGGCCACCCCCTCGCAACTGAACGATCCTACTTCGTCATTGGTCATAAGACGAATGGGCCATGTCTCTCACTACCAAACGACTATCCTTAGTCGTCAGCCATGAGCAAAGTGCCCACCCCTTGCAATTGAATGACCCTACTTCATCAGCGGTAATAAGACAAAGGGGCCATCCCCCTCGCTACCGAATGACTCTACTCGGTCATTAGCTGTAAGCCGAAGGGGCCACCCTATCGCAACTGAATGGCCCTACTTCTTCATCGGTCGTAAGTCGATGGGCCAAGTCCCTCGCTACCGAACGACTCTACTCAGTCGTTGTTTGCTCATGCGAAGCTAATATAAATTTATCGCAAGCGCACTGGTCATGTGTAGCGCTAAAGGGTCAAACGTAGGGAGGCAGATTTGATCGAGCACTAGTTTGATTCAAGGTTTTATAGCTAGCTACACAATCAGATTAGAAGTGGGTATGAGTTTACTGGGATTCCACAGAGAAAATGACATTAAGATGTGTAGAGAATGAGAACAACAAAGAGAGGGGGATGAAACAATAATAACAACCGCAAGAACACAGCAAGAACAAATAAGAACATCAAAAATAATAAAAGCAACAACAAAAACATTCAAGGAAAGAGAAATAAAAGCTTATCTCATTGATCAAGAGATGGGGTTGTCAATCCTAAGTACCAATCCAAGAGAGAGCTCCAAGAATCCAATCAAAATCTAAGCTATATCTAAATCTACTCTTAAAACCCCAATGGAACAGTAAAAATATACATAAATGAGCCCAAAGCTCGGCTCTCCCATCGATGACGGTGTCGATTCGCTTAAATACCAACCCTAGGGTCGAGATGGGTCCCAATAAACTTGGTTTCAAATGGTCGCGTGGTTGAACCATGTGGCTACGTCAATCTCTTGCTGCCGTTGCTGCTTGGTTGAAGACAGGTGACACGGGTGTATGAATGACTTCATACGGCGGTGTGGTTGGTTTGAAGCTATATCGCCCTGAGATGATACGGACGTATGAATGAACTTCATAGAGTCGTGTGGTTGGTTTCTTTGGCTTGCTTCCTTGGCAGGTTCCAGCTCTTCATCTTCAAGTGTTCAAGCTGATCATGTGTTCATTCCTCCAAACGCCAGACTCAGCTCAATGCCCATCCCTCCAAACTCATCTTCAATTGAATGCATCCTCTCTAAGCTTCCACTCTTGGTTCAACACTCCAGCATCAAGTGCTCAAGTGCTTAAAAGCTCCAGAACACAGCTCCAGAACATGAAGTCTAGCTCCATGCATCTTCAACAAGAACTCCAGCTCTAAGCACAAAATTACTCGACTAAAGCCCCAAGTGCCAAACTTTGCTTCAAATGCCCAAAATGCTCCAAACTCCTCCCTATCAACCTGAAAAGCACCTGGGAGACCAAAAGTGTAAAAGGGAACAAAAAGGATAAAAATGGCATGGAAAACAAGGCGAAATGGAATAAAACGTGAATGAAATAAATGTGAAAACAATATATATAAACAACCTATCAGTCGTCAGCTGTAAGTCGAAGATGCCACCCCCTCGCAACTGAATGACCCTACGTCATCATCCCCCGTAAGACGAAGGGACCACGACCTTCGCTACCAAATGTCACGCCCCGCTTCCCAAAAATATGGAGGCGAAGCGTGAGAAAGTCCGCTCAGACTTGAAGCTGCAAAGCTGCAAGTCCGATAAGCGTCGATCAAATTTAAAACTGCAGGTCCTTGCAACGCTAACGAAACAAAGATAATAATAATGAAATGAGACAAAAGAAATATCTCAGAATATCCATAAAATAAGTTTCCAACATCGCAGAAAAGCCACCAGGCTAAAAGAAAAAGAGACTAAAGGCCCAAACATGGCCAACAAAAGTACAAAGTACAAACGACGGTGCTACGCACCAAAAACTAACAAAAGGCCTAAAACAAAATAAAGCTCAACAAAGACTCAAAGAATGGTCACCGGCGTCCACCAAAATCCTCTTGGGCAATCATGGACTCAGACTCAGCGTCAGCAACACATCACGTACTCAGCAACGACTGTCTCTGGCTCAGGGTCTAACATGTGACACCCAAAAGAGCAAGGGGCACATGTCAGCAAGTCTACAAGAGACTTGTGCAAGTGAAACTGAAAGTAAAGCAACCTAGCAGTTCTAGCATGATGCAAATGACATGGCAGTTAAAGTATGAGTGCAACAGGTAAAGTAAGGTAAAGCAAAGTACGAGCATGGCATGACATTCACAAGACAAGTACAAGACAAGAAAAGTAAGCACCTCGTGCACAGAGTTCACGCCTTACAGCTAAAGAGGCTGTACGGGCACACTTTTACGCTGAGTGGTCGCTCAACCCTACCCCTCCACGTGTGTCGAGCCAGGGCCTTACCCCCGAACGGTAATGCTCGCTTCTGGATCACGAGCCAGGAAGTGTTTTGCCTTGCTGGTCTAGGGGTGCACCTAGCCAGTCAAGGGAGTACAAGTACAAGTATTGTAGCGTGTGCTACCAATGCGACATTCAATGCATGGATGACATGACATGACAAGTAGTAAGGCGTACAAGTAAGGAAAGTAAACATGACAGTTTAGTATGCATGAACAACAAGTTTAAAGGTTGGATCTAGCTTCGTTGTCAAGCTAGCTCAATTAGGTGACGGATCTAGTTTCGTTGTCAAACTAGATCAAGTAGGCGTCTAGCCAGCTATCATTTCACTGACTAGTCTCTTTTACGCTAAAAACAAGGAAGTGGCCTAAAAACATGGCCCTAAACAAGGTTTGGCAAGTTTCACTTGCCTGCAACTATCACGTCAAGGAAACTCCGTCCAACGAGTCCAAAGTCACGATTCCTACGTGCACAAGTCCACCGGCCTACATCCGTTTTATTAATCTTGATTAGTGATTTCTAAAACATTTAAAATACTTTAAAATACTGATTTTTAGTCTTGATTAGCATGCAATTGGGTTGGGGGTCCTAGGGGTGCAAAACGTTACCTCAACACGACGCGAAAGCTACACCGGCGTCGGGTAGCGACGCCGGGGGTTGGAATGAAAGATCGCGCTCCAAGTCCAGATTCCAATTAGATTCCTCGCTGGAAATTTCAGAGCAATCAACTCGGGCGACGATTCCAGATTCCAAAGCTCGTACGTGCGACGACGGGCTACGACGTGCGACGACGTCGTACGCGGCAAATCCTCGAAAAGCAAGCACCTAGGTGGGGCCCACAGTACTCCTAGGGGCCTTTTGGGGACCCACAATAACTCTGGAGAACTTGGGAGGCCTACGGTGGCAAGCGGTGCGACGGGTGCGGGGTTGCGACAAGTGACCCTCGGTCGTACCCCTCCAATGCGGGAGAATCCCTCGGTCGTGCGCTGAGAATGCGGGCTACGACGATTTGGGGCGTGCAGCGGCTGCGGGGTGGCTGTGGTGCGGGATTTCCCTTCGGTCAGATCGATGGGGAGCGTCGGACAGGTCGATGGATGCGGGCGCGGCGATGTTGCAACGTTGCAACACTTGCAACGTCGATCGGTGCGGAGCAGCGGGTCGGTCGTGCGGGCTGCGGAGCGGGGCGACAAGCGGGCGACGGTGCGGGCGCTGTGCTGCGATGCGGAGCGGTTGGATGCGGGCCAATCCCTCGGTCAGACCGAGAGAACGGGGCGGTGCGGAGCTGTGCGGAGCGGGCGGCGATGGATGCGGGATTGGCCTCCGGTCTGAGCGGGGAACAGGCGTGGTTTCCTTCGGTCGTGCGGAGGCTGAACGTCGTAACGTTGCGACGATTCGTCGCAACGTCCAATTTCAAGTTTGGAAGAGGCTAGGGCTAATTTCTTTGGAAAATAGGTCTTGCTAGGGGTTGCTTATATAGTGTAGATGGGTTGACTTGGTCTAGGGCTAAATCTAATAGGATTAGAAGTTCAAAAAGATTTAAAATTTGAAATTCAATTACTCCAACTCATCCAAGGGTTTGACTTGGTCCAAATGAGCTGGAAATTGGCTCAAAAATTCTTTAAAATGTTTAAAACTCAAATAAATTTTATTTGGTCGAAAATAATTTATAAATTAATTATTAAAAATAATATAAAACTTGTAAAAATTATAAAAGTGGTCAAATAAACTCCAAAAATTATAAAATAAATATCGTGGTGATCGTGGTGACGAATGTGAGCTAACTAAGAAGACGGATCTCAAATTCGGCGTCGGACGACGAAACTAAAAATAGAAACGTCTCCCGTCAAAAGTGAAAATCGTCACGTCTCATCGAGTGAGTTTAAATTGTGGGAAAACGACTCGAGAAACGTCGTTCCTAATTAGTGCCACTATTTAATACTCTCAGAGACGTTCATAACGGCATATCGCACAAAAGTGTTCGCAACAACCAAAGTCTAAAACAAACACGTGCACGGCCAAAAGCACGTGCACGAAAAACGTACGACGAAAAGTGGTCGTTACACCAAACGACTCTACTCGGTCATCAGCTGTAAGCCGAAGGGGCCACCTCCTTGCAACTAAACGACCCTACTTCGTTGTCGATCATAAGATGAAGGAGCCACACCCCTTGCTGCCGAACGACCCTACTCGGTCGTCAGTTGTAAGACAAAGAGGTCACACCCTCACAACTGAATGGCCCTACTTCGTCATCAGCTGTAAGCCGAAGGGTCCACTCCCTCGCAACTGAACGACCCTACTTCCTCGTCGGGCGTAATTCGAAGGGGCCATGCCCCTCGCTACCGAGTGAATCTACTTGGCCGTCGACTGTAATCCGAGGGGCCACTCCCTTGCGACTGAACGATCCTACTAAGTCCTTGGCCGTAAGACGAAGGGACCATCCCCCTCGCTACCAAACGACTCAACTTGGCTGTCAGCTGTAATCCGAGGGGCCACCCCCTCGCAACTGAATGACCCTATTAAGTCGTCAGCCGTAAGATGATGGGGTCATCCCCCTCACTACTGAATGACGCAACTTGTGCGTTGACCATGAGCTAAAAGGTCACCCCTTACACAACTTCAAAAATTGCGCCTTACTATGATGGTTAATAATGGTAAGATTCAATAATTCAACCACTACCACCTTGGACAATTGCTTAACTCATTGGGAGTGGCCAAATGGCAACACAGACGCCCATACATGCTCCTTAAAACAAGTGTCATTTTACGGTAAACAAATAGGTATATTCAACTTTTGGTAATATGGTTTGTTTTGTATTACAAAATTGTCGTGTTCCTACAAAATTTACACCCCCAATACATTCAAAAACTTGGAAGGGTAAAGAACTCCTAAGATCCCTCAGCCAGATCAGTGTGCCCTTAGTCTCCTTTGATCGAAGTAGTATGCTCCTGATCTCTTGGAGCACCAACATTTGTAGCCTCGCTTGTCTCGGCAACAGCCTCGTCGAGTGGGATAGTACATGGTCTTGTGTTGACCATCGTCTTCATCGATTGGGAAAATGACAGGGATTTCGTCGATCTCAACAGAAAAATCGAGGAATCGACCCTTTATATCCAGGCGACACCGCTCGTATCCTTGTCTATATAGCTCGTCGAAGTCAGGCAAATTGTCCTTATATTCTTGGACTGACTTTTTCACGATCTCTCTTGCGTTGACTTTCCGAGAGCCATCAAGGAGCCAAGCTTGAAGTTCATTCTCTCTAGCCTACCACCTGGCCCTTTCCTCAAGAAGCATCATTTATGCCTGCTCCCTCGAAGCAATATGACCAGCTAACCTCTTACGTGACTCGCCTAACTCATGTTCGAGTCGGCGCAACTAAGACTGGATCATTTTATTGAGAAGCTTCCATCTGGCCATCTTCGATTCGACCTTTTCAATGGCCGTCCTGGCCTCCACCAATGTGGATTCATGATTAGCCAGCACCAACGAGTAGTGGTGTAACGCAGCGTTAGCAACAGAGCCTACAGATAAGCAAAAATTGTCAATCTCAATACTTGCTTCATTCATTAGGAAGCCAAGCACGATTATTACTTGAACGTTTGCGTAAACAAAAATTGAGGACAACCTCTCGTAATCGACCCTCTCCAGAACGACCTTGTCCCTAGGAAGGGTCGAATTCTCCGCAATTCCTGAGATGGTCCCATGATCCAAAAGAGCCAACTCATCTTTCTTAATTGGAAAGCTCGGCTGAAGGAGCTCCTCCTTAGAACAATCGAACAGGGCTTGAGGCGATCGATCTTCCAGCAAGATCGATCTAAAATCCAAAGGAATATCTGCGGCTAACAATTCAGGAGGAAACAGACCTCCCCAATGCCAAGAATCCTGATGCAAAATTGGCTCCTGAGGAGAAGGTGATTCCCTCAAATCCTTCTCTGAAAGAGGACCATGTTCTTGTTCGAGTAATTGGATCTCATCACGCGACTGATTTGCACCCAGAGAGGCAGAGGGGTCCGTGTCATCATCCGACCCAGACAAGTCTGAGTCGACAATATGAAGCTGCCGCCTCGATCTATTCACTTTCTCCATTTCAACCACCTCAAATTCGATGGAAAGCTTCTTCTTTTTCCTCTACTGAGGACAAATCGACTGTGAATTACCATGGGTAAAGAATCAGAGGTCCCGATCGTTTCACCCTCTAGAGGATACACTTGAGGAGAAGACATATTTGTCTCGACCTCTCTGATGGAAGCTTCAACTGCTTCCTGCATCCCAGGGTCCACCTGGTATTCCAGTCCGACCATGCCTGCAAGGAGGAGGCAAAATTCAAGAAAACAAAGAACAAGTTAGAGATGGGCAAGGTCGAATCAACTTTTTGTCTATACAGTTCTGAGCAGCACTAGGTTAATCAACAGTTACTTTGTCGACATGGTCCTCGCGGGCAGCTTCGTCAACGAACGGGAAACTTTTCCTCCTCATTGGAAAGAGGCTTATCCTCAGTCATGCCCAAATCAGGAGTCCCCCACCGAGTACAGAAACTCGCCTTTTTCGTGAAACACCACAAATACGAATTGGTCTTTCCATTTCGGATTTGAGGTGGGAAGATCACCAAATAATTTCCTGTCTCAACGAGCGCTTATTTGATACCAGTCCAAGGTCTTAAGGGGAGGAATTATGAAAAAGTAATTGAACAATTCCATAGTTGGTTCAATCCTATTCATCACGCACAGTGGGATGAAGTTGACCAAGACACCAATGGCAATGGCATCAGTTGACAAATGGAAAGACCCAATGTCATCGACAAGAAGAACATGATGGGATGCATGGGAAATCGAAGTCCTCGATAGAAGGCCTTGACATAAACTCCAACCTCTCGATCTCTAGTGAGATGAACCCTCTCCTCCCTTTGAGGCAATCGGATTTGTTAGTAGCATCAGACATATTTCTCTTGGAGATCAGGAATTTGGTCTGCGCCCACTTGAGAGATTTGATTGGCGATCAGACTAGGCATGACGATCTCCACCTTATCCTTCTAAGGGATGGAGGCTGAGGCCTTACCGTGGAGCAAATAGAGGAGGAAGCCATTAGCGAAGGAGGAAATTTGGGTCAAGGAGGCCAAAGACGATGGTTTCGATCTCCCTCCAATACTACCTCATTAAGGCAAGGCGTTCTCATCAAATCGGGACACGTGTTGGAAATCCAGGTACCCTAGTATCTCGAATTTCGAACCGACGCATCGTCCAAATCAGAAGAATAGGCGTTTTGGCACCTAGACTGAAGTACCTTTTCCTCGACTAACGCAACCCATTAATAAGACGTCGCGTCACTTGACCCCAACAGACGAACTGTTTGAGCTCGAATTACGGGGGCCATTGTTAAACCCTTTGGGCCGGTACCCAAGGGATTAGTCAGATGGAACCAGAGCCCACCAGGCCCACGAGAAAGCTTGAAGCTGATCCAGTCAAAGCCCACGTCTCATTTGCCTGTTGGACTTACATCGCCTCAAACGTGCAATCAATAATGGGCTCATAAATAGCTGAGGCGTGGGCGACGGTTACCCTTATTAGGGGGAGGCTCGTTGCGATATAATTGGTGACCAGTATCATCTCAACGTCACTGAAGAGACCTCCGAGGTCTATAAATACACAGAAGATGAAAAGAATAAGTGAAGGGTTTTGGCAGACCCTTAGGACTCAGATCTATGTTCGTCCTACGTCGGACAGACAACATAGGTGAAAACATGCACATCGAAAAACCAAAAACATGCTAAACATTTTAGCGAATCCTAAGGCGAGCCGGAACCTCGCCAAGATCTATGCCAACTTTGGGTGGATCTGACCACCCCAAGAGGGATCTAGCCTACTGCGACATTATTAACAATTATTCTAAAAAGCTACTAACTAACATACCTGGAATCTTGGCCTTGGGACAGGCAAGATATACCGCACCACCTTCTTTCGCTCCTCATAGCCGAGCCGCCTTGCGCCCTCGAACCGATCTACCCGAGCCGCCTCCGAGCCGATCACTTACCGAAGAAAATTTCACTTGAGCAGACCCGCGTCAGAGACGTTTGGATCCGATCCAAACCTTCTCGTAGTCTTGCTAGGATCCAACGGGAGGATAGGAAGATGAGAGGATTATTTAAGTTCACGATCGAGCATGCTCAAAAGTTAGGAGCTTCTCGAATCGATCACGTGGTGTACTCAACAATGAAGAGGGGGGCACCCCTATTTATACAGGGAGTCGGCTCCTCCCTTTTCATCACAAGCAATGTGGGACAAATTTAAATGAAGAGTGATTTAATTGAGTTAATAAAGTTAGTAAGCCTTTCTCAAAGGCCTAACTTCAGCGAATTAAATCCACATCTCCATTGAACTTCAGGCACCATATAAGCTATCATTTCGAAGATCCTCAAATGGTGAACGTGTAGGAACAAACTGCAACGAATTCTGACTTCGTTTGACCCCTCAAACAATTTCCGAAAGTTGGGCAAAAAATCATAGTTTGTAGTTGTCACAAGGGTTTCAAAAAACCCTAAGTCAACTTAAGTTACGGGCGGATGCGCCTGCCAAGGGCAATGGGCGCGCCCACATTGGGCGTGCCAGGAGCAAGTGGGCGGCC